>CAIGRT010007589.1:0-22901 GCA_903798405.1 Fraxinus platypoda
TTTTGGTAAAAGGTAAAAATTAAAGAACTAAAAATCTTACACAATAAAAGTGGTGATTCAAAACCAGGACCTCCTATATGAACATAGGCACTCCACCCAGTTGAGCTACAATAAATATTTGAAAATAAAACAAATTGCTAGGTATATAATCTAAAAAGTTTATTCATTGTCAACCAAAAAATTTTGTTTCGGCAGATCCAGCACGGGCGGCCGCGGGGGCTCGTCGGGTGCTGGGTCTGCTCTTGATTGAGATTCATGATGCTAACGTGATGTTTTTCTAAAATATTAATATGGGCAAATTTTATGCTTCTTTAGTTCTTTAGGAATAATAATGGAATATTCTTATAATTAATGTGTGATATCTTCTAGAAATGCAACTGGATTTTTTTTTTTTTTCAAATATCAATTTGATATAAAATTGTATTTCTCGGAGCAATAAAAAATAAATTTTAGAAATACTAATCTGCAATAAAAATTATTTTTCGAGATCAAGACGATATTTTAGAATAATGTTGATATATAAATTTTTTTTCTTTGAAATCGGCGAATAATTTGAATATATTTGTATTTGATAGTATTTCTCTACGAGTATTAACACAATTTTCTTCTAGAATATTGACATGAATACTTAGTTATCCTTCATAAACATAAACATAATTAAATATATTTATAGATCAAAATATACATACAACAAATGATTATATTACAAAAACTTTTTTACGAAATTACTTGCAGTATTAAGGGTTTGTTTGGGTCATATTTTTTAGATAATAAATTTTGTAATAGTGATTTTTATTTATTTTTTAGAATGCATGATTAAGATTTAGGGAAAAAAATTGAATTTAAATGTAAAATTATTTTATTGAGAGAACGTGTAATTAAAAATATTATTGAAAAAAAATGAATTTTTTAAAAAACGAGGTTCAAGCACGAGCTAAGAGTGTAAACAAATTGGAGTAGTTTTCAGATTTTTATAGATCAATAGAACTTTGGGAAGTCTATAAATTTTGTAGTTCAACTTTTGTAAGATTCAATTCATTCTTCCTCCTACTAAATTAATTTGAATGTCGTGCTAATAACGTATTATAATTTGGAGAACTTAAAAGATAAAAAACAAAAAATAGAAAAAGCAATAGATTTTCGTTTTTTTTTAATTTATTAAAATGCTAGGATGGATGGAGGGGTAAAATAGTCATTCTAATTTATTCCCCCAATGATCTCTTTCTTGTTCGGAGCTGCTGTTGTAAATTTACACGCACTGAAATCTCTCTATTTCCCTACGAAATTCCTATAAATCCAATATGTGAAAGAGGGGATTCGAAGAAAAATTTAGGAAAAAAATGAAGAAAGATAAGGAATTGGTAACGGAAAACCCTAGTAGAAATGAGGAAGAAGAAGATGATTATGAAAATCAAAGAGCAGCAGGTTTCCCATTCTCCACTCGCAACGCTTCCTCCAAATACGATTTCGTTAAGGTACAAATAATTGTTAATTTTTCAGCCTTTTCTTTGAGGTTATACCATAATTAACTTTTAATTTAACTATTCGTGCACGAAATTTGTGTTTTTGTAATTTTTACAGGTGAAGGTGTGGTTGGGTGATAATGCCGATCACTATTACGTGCTATCCAGATTTTTGCTGAGTAGAATGTTAACTGTCACTAAGGTTCACGTCCTTTTAACTCTTTTCTATTTCAAGGTTTTTACCATTTTTGGTGATTCATTTTCTTATTTTGGTTTTGAAATTTCCAAATCTTTTTAATTTTTTTTTCTTTATTACAGATTCCGAATCACGTGGCTATTAAGATTGCTCTTGAACTTAAAAAGTTGCTCATTGACAATAGCCTTCTTGATGTGTATGTTCTAACATCTCATTCTCAGCTTTTGAATTTGCAATTTTGTTGCTGTTGTTAGAAATTCTGTGTGTATATTTTTGTTTTTTTGGCAGCTCACAATCCGATTTGGAAGCCAATTTATTTAAGGTACACTGCTTGTAGCGTTATCTGGTTTAAAATTTTCTTGTTATTTTTCCCAGTAGGGTAGGTTGGAGTGTTTGATTTTTTTTGTGAAAGAATAAGTAAAATCCTTCCAATAGTTTCCCCTGAATTGGGAAATGATATGGTCAAGATTTAAGTCATTTGTAGTGTTTTAAGCAATATTGATCCCTGACCAGAATCCAATATTTACTGCGATGACATGTTTACTAGGATCCAAATATTTCATTATCTCGACCTACAGAACTCTCACGTGAACCTGTATTTCTTTTTTGTATAACTACAAATCCATATTCTATTATGATTCCAAGTAGCACATGATATGCAGTTACATTATTCATGAGTATGTCTTTACGAAGTTCAAGCTGTGATTTTTTTATTCAATTTATCTGACAACCGTACTTGATTTATTGTTGTTGACAAAAAATTACGACCCCAGAAACCATTTGAATGGGAACTTATAGCCTCCATCTTTACAATGGACAATCAATGAACATACATGCCAAAATAAAAGAAAGTCGAAATTCCTATCAGTGGCCTCTGAGTCTCATGGTACACTCCACGAATTGAAGGCCAAGCATTAGTACCATTGCTGGAAAACTTTTCTTCTGTCTTCTTCCCTTCATTTCTTTTCTCTCTCCCTAGGTTCTATTTTTTTTTTCTTGGGTAAAAATCTTTGAACTTTGTGTGGAAAAACTGTGAACTTTTTCATTGCATTGTGTAGCTTATGGAGCGGCGAGGTTATGCTGAAGAATATATAAACCGCTATAAAATGATGACAAGGTCAAGTCTTTTTTGTATTTTTCAAATTTCAAATTCAATATCATAATTATTGCTTGATCTGATACACTAATTATATATATATATATATAATATATATATATTTTTTAATCGATCTTTTTTTCCTCTTTAGATTTCATCATCAAAGAGTGCCTTTGGTTATACTTGTTTGTGGTACTGCATGTGTGGGAAAATCTACAATTGCTACTCAGCTTGCTCAGCGGCTAAACTTGCCAAATGTTTTGCAGGCAAGCCTCTTTTATATATAAATCCTTTCTTTGGCATTTTTACTTGTATCAATCTTGGGTACAAACCGATCAGCATTAAATCTTATGCTATTAGATCCAGTTCAGTTATGTGCTAGTGCTGTTTGACTTTGCTGATACATTTTATTGATGCCGCAGACTGGCATGGTGTATGAACTCCTACGCACAGCAACAGAGTAGGTGATCCATAACTGTTTTTAGTGCATTGTTGTTTTTCCAACATCTGAAATACTTGTCACAAATTTGGATTACACTAGCAAATTATAATTTGGAATTTTTCCAACTTGCTTTTATCTTGCATCATGTTTACTTTGTAAGCCTGGCACAGCTGAGGTGCTGCCTTGTTCTATGGGCATGCTCTCTCTCAAATCAACGGGCATAAAATTGCCACGTATCTTTGTCTTGACATTTGGTAGGATTGACTAGTTTTAAGGTTTTTATCCTTTTCCTTTGTGGGTGTCCCATTTCCCAACTGGATTTGTTATCAGGAGAGATCTCACACTCTAATATTATACTGCAAGTGTAAATTGTTAAAGAAGCTTGTGCAATATCAGAATGCTCATGCACCTATTATTTAATCTCAGTGCACCATTAGCATCTTCCCCTGTTTGGGCTAGAGATTTCAGCTCCTCTGAGGAACTAATAACTGAGTTTTGTAGAGAATGTTGGATCGTTCGTAAAGGTAATGCAATAGCTCTACTACTATTAATCTAAAGCATTTTAAGGACCGTAATATATGTGAGAAAGAACATTCCCATGTAGGTTTGGCTGGTGATTTGAAGAAAGCGATGAAAGATGGGAAGCCGATTATAATTGAGGTATAGTTCTTTATGCTAAATTATATTGTGGCTCCTTTCTTAACATACTGGCAATGGCTTTGTGTTTCTTATTCTAAATATTTCCCTTATCATACCAAAAATGTAATAAGCTAATTATATTTTTGAGAACCATACAGTTGATGTAATTGAATCAGCTTATAAAAATGGAAATGAAGAAGAATATGGGCTTATGCTGATTTCTAATATAATACATGTAAACTTGTATTTCTGTGTGTTTGGTTCATGATGTAAAATGATTGTAGATTCAGTAATAATATTAAACAAACAGAAAAGCGATGGGTTTGTAGGACAACATTGTATACATAAGAAGGAGTTGTGAATTTTTTTTCATTTGAAAGTTAAGCCAACCTGACAACTTTGTTTTTTATTGTAATTATACCGATAATGAGGAAGCAGGATTTGAACAATGCCAGAATTTAAGGCTGTTTGCTCTATGAACGCTATATTTCCTTTTCATTATGTCATGAAATTAGAATTCCAAATTTTTCACGGCAATAACATTTTGATTTCTTTTGAATTATGTGTATTGCTTGGCAAATAAGTGCAGGGCCCAATGAGTTGTATTTTATAGACCGGTTCTTTCCTATTGATTTTGTGATATTAAATGTTAGTGTAAGTAACAAGTTTATAGGTGTCTTTAGAAGCTTCCCTTAAATCGACGTTCCCAATAAAACAAGGAGTTTTGATAACACCACTTTAGTTTTCGGAACCAGGTCATCTGGTCATGACAGTGGGGTTTTGTTTTTAAATTAGTTTTTAGGACTGGAACCAGCAGAGTTTTTGAGACTTTGATGACAGTTCTTCAGCTAAATTTTTTGATGACAGTTCTTCAGCTAAATTTGGTATGGTGGAATGGCCTAGAATGGAAAAGCCACTCAATGTATAATGCTATTCTACCCAGAATAAGCAGGAATATTGTTATCCATTTCACTGTTTGACTAGGTAGTATGCCAGCATCATATGATATGAATTTTAGTGACACATATAAGAAAGAAAAATGCTGGAAACATTCTGGATGCTATCACATTATATTTTCTGGAAACTGATGATGAACACCATGAACTTGTAACCTTACCCTTGTGCTGATCCATGTTGTTTGTTCTACAATGACAGGGAATGCATTTGGATCCAAGTATCTACTTAATGGATGATGAAAATAAATTATCAGCAGCCTTGCCAGCAATAGATAAAGAGAAGTCTTTGGAGAATGATAAAAATGGAACAGTAGTTGAGAATGATTCTAGTACTCAATGTGGTAATCAAGGCAAGAGCGATTCCGGTCATCAGGAAGGGAGATCAGGGGAATTGGTATCTGACATAGATAGAGTTGCCGAAGATCTGAAATCTTTGGATATAGGTAGCGGTCTACCTGATAATAAAGGTGAAAACTTTTGTTCTTTTCTGTGCTAAACACTGTTCTTTAGTTCGGGCATAAGGCATTTGTGTACTGTGTTTTCTTAACAGGAACTTTTATGGTTGGATAAATCTTCGTTTCTAACTTTTTACTAATCCACAGGTGAAACTGTTAGAGATTCTGAAGCAGACAAGGCTCCTTCAGTCAAAAGAGAAAAGTCAGGTCCTGAACCCATAATAGTTCCAATAATCCTAAAGATGGCCGACTTTGATCATAAGGTGTGTTAAAAATAGCCTCCTTTCTGTTACCAAAGTAGGAAGCTTAAGAACCTACAATTCAAGCCTTATTTTCTTCGTTAGATTTTGCCGTAATAAATTTATTGCTCTTGCACAGGCATTGCTAGAGGAATGGATATCTACTCGTAGCTGTGAAAAATATCCAATTAAGGTTTCAGTACCAAGCTAGTGTAATTGCTTCAAATTTAATTTAATTGCAGGCTCCAAATGTCTTTGGATGTGGAGTTCCTTAATTTACTTTTATCAGTATTTCAATTGGAGATTGAAGTATGATTAATAAATTCATCGCCTTGCTACTATTTTAATATTACAAGGTACTAGAGTTAGCAAAGGTCCTGAGGTTAAATGTCACATGTACCCATTTACGAAAAACTTCCATATATTGAGGGACATGTTGAAAAATAAATAAATAAATAAATTCATCCCCTCTTTGTCGGCTAAAACTTTTAGATGCCGTGGTAGTTCTACAATGTCTGTGCACTTGTTATCTGTATGGTTTCTTATAATTTTGACAAATGTACTTCTTTCTGATCTTTTTTTCAGGACAAAGATAAGCTAATAAGCAACTTAAAAACAATCCAGGATTATCTCTGTTCATTTAAGTCACAGGTATGATCAATTTCACCTTTCACGAGCCATCAGATGGTGGAATAGAATTTTCATGCACATAAATGTGCAACGTATTCGAGGATGTGAAGTGGTTTGTTATTTATATGCCGTAAGGAATTACTGAGGACTCTCAATGGTGAACCAGCTTCTCTCTCTCTTTTATGGGAGTGAGGGGGTGGGGGGCTATGATAGTTTCTTATTGTAGAAAAGATCTGTTAGATGACAAATTCCAGATTGATTCTCTGACACTGTTCATCATGGTTGCCTGAGGTAACCATTGTTTTCTTTACTCGGAACACAAAAATATTAGAACTTGCTGTGAACAGCGAACACAACCTCACTATATCTCCCTGTCCCTTTGTTCTTTATGTTAATCCTGTTGATTTTGTCAAAGTAAATTCAATCAGATAGTCTATTTTTGATTCAGATTATGCATGCATAATTTTGCCATCACTGTCTCCACTCAAAAGAGGAAATCTGATTTTTTTTTCGAAGGGATTAAAATAAAGATCTTGTAGGAGTCTCTCGTATTGTTGATCCACTCAAAAGTGGAAATCTGAATTTTTTTCGAAGGGATTAAAATAAAGATCTTGTAGGAGTTTCTCGTATTGTTGAGTAAATAATTTATTAGGCGAGTTGCATCATTGGGAAAACATGTATTATTTCTTTAATGCTCATTGTGTTTCACAATGTGAGCAGGGTTTAACAGTTGTCAACATATCTGCAACAACCTTCCCCCAAACACTGGATTGGCTACACAATTATCTTCTTCAGGTAATCTATATTCTTAAATATTTGAGGTAAGCTGATACCTGCCTAGCCTTCCAGTTATGTTTTGTTTAATTATCCATAGATTTCACTTGTTCTACATAAATCTGGAAGCCTGCTTATTATTTTACACATTGGAATGTCATATTTCTTCTACTGAAAGAATCATTTTAATGTCATAAACGGAGAGAGAGGAGAGGGAAGGGTTGATAAAATTGTTAGTATTTGAGTGCACCTACCCTATTAGCCAAGATGAATGAATATCATGCAGTAAGAAATGTCATCTCATACTGTTAATTCTAAATGATTTGTTTTCTATGTTCAGTGTATTGAGCAGGGTACATCGTCTGTTTCTAGTGGGAATCATGGGCAGATGGTGGAAAATTAGATTGCATAATGATAATAGTTTGATGAATTTAAGGTATGCTTCTTTTTACTCAGAACCTATTGACTTTTGCAAAATTCTGCCTTTTGTATGCATTTTTGCTTGTATCTATCTCATCAAGTTCGAAATCTAGTAATTGAACAAGGTCCAGTAGGTTTGACTTTGACATGTTCTATCACAATAGATTAAAGCTAATTGTTGAATGACCAAGTTTTAGAAGATCACAATGGTAAATGCATATATGATTGTCCCACAAAACTTGAATAACTTTGCAGCCTTTTGCTGGTATAGTTCTTCGTGTATGTGAAATTACATATGCTATTTATAGACGTGAATACCTTCTTCGGGGAAGGACAAATGTCATGTGGCTCTACTAGAACGCCAACTAGAGGAGGTGGCAACGACTAAGGATAAATTAAGGGAATGATGCCCTATAGCTGTTGAAACTTTTCTTGCATAGATGTGGTGAATGTACTGCATAGAATGGCATGTAGCCGAAATAAGGATTTATGTAGTCTGGCTCAAACTAAATGATTCATTGCAACATTCTCATTCAGAAGCAACTAGGCACTCGAGTCACTGAGTTGTCACTGTCCTATTTACACCCCCTGTTTTCACCTGTTATTCTAATTATGATCTTGTGCATTTTCTCTCCGGAAGGTCTTGCATCACTATTTGGCATGTGGATGAGAAAAGGGTAATGGTGAGTTGGTAAGTTCACCAGATCGAGCTCTGCCTGTTGGAGATCCAAGACTTGGCATGAATAAATGAAGTACGCGGTATCCTGAGATTACCTTCGGTGGATTCCAACCCCTCCACCCGCAGCTCTTACTGTAAGCTCATGTATTGGTTGTTATTGCGGATTGCCTTCTCTAAAGATGTGGCCCATTTGAACATATTGATAGTGTAAGTTATAAAAAGCAAGAAAAACCACCCATATAGAAGGGCCTTCAATCTTTAAGTCATTCATATGCTATGATAAATAAATCTGAATTATTCTCTCGCACTCGTGCTATGATAAATAAATCTGAATTCCAAATTGTTCCAAGTTTTGATGCTCCAAGTGTATGTCTATGATCTTTGATCAATTTAGAAATCATCTATATCGAATTGTGCACTCGTGTGATTTTAGCTAAGTATACTGTTTTGCCTTCTAAAGCACGCTATTAAGCCCCTTTTTCTCTGTACATCTTTTGAACATATTCAATGCAAAAGCAATCAAAACTGAAGGAGAAAATTAATTAACAAGAATCCTGGCACTTAATAATTGAAATTAAATTCCGTGAGCAATGCCCTTTGATGAATCAAGCACTGGTTGAGCAGGGAAAAATACATGCCCATAAAGAATTCATGCATCCAATCCTATAGACTGCTTGATTCTTGAAACTCCCTCCCCACGAGTGCAGAACCGACAGGTAGGAGGGATTCATCGATCCACCTTGAAAGGCCCCGATGCCAGGATGTTAGCAGATTACACCAGCCCTATGGCCTACGGGCCAATTGCTGACATGAAACCGCACCCCGGATCAGCAGTAGCATATACTGTGTACACCAATGTAAATGTCATCATGCCTTCCAATATGGCTGCACCAGAACGAGTCATTTCATGTGTTGGTGGAACGTGCTGCAAAACTGAAAAGAAGACTTTGAGAATGTTGCTAGAAAGAAATTGCATTTAGGGGGTTGCGAACTAACCATAGAACTTTGTCATATTAATGTAGAATATAAATTTCCAAAGCATTGACGACTGTAGTACCTGTCCAACAGTTGTTACTCTTAATAGAACGCAAGACATACAGAGCCAAGGGTTAGAGACGGAGTTAGCACCCAGCGAGCCATGGTAGCCGTTCGTGTTGGCTTTGCTGAATTTTTTTCCCCATATATTGGCGGCTGCTTGCCTAGATCCGCCCTAGTTCACTCGAATTTCTGGATTTGCTACCAAAATTTGAGAAATCCAGTAGAAAATCGCCATCAGAATGATTCTGCAATTGCTACAAGACTGTATGAATCCAGCATCATTTTCCCTGTAATTTGATGACTAGCCAACAAATACAAACAATGAAATCATACCAAAACCAAACAACAAATTAAGCCCTATTAACAATAGATTTGGTCAACTGCATAATCATGTCAAGGACAAGAGAAAAAAGGTGCATTATTCTCTTCAAATGCTACAAAACAACTCATTGAGAAGCAGAAAGCATAATTGTTGGATTAAAAAATTCTTTCCAAATTCTGGATAATTGTAAACTCAAATTTGCATTCAAAAGGTTGCTAATGCCAAGATTCATTCTTAGAACATCTTAGACTATAAATCAATCAATTTTTTTGCATGTTCTTCATGAACTGAAGAGGTTTTGTTCACAAGAGCAATAAAACTTTAGTAGAACATGTCAGAAACTTGGGAGAGCATAGACAAATCAAATTAAATTAAGAATAGATATAAATAAGTGATGAATGAGTAACTAGTATTTTGAGTCATTCGAAATGTGTGGATAAAAAATGACTTGAATATTTATAAATATGAGCCAAATACAAGACGAACAAAGGGAGATCATTTGTTGGGAAATAGGCATGGTAACATATTTCAAGCATCTCTTCTAAAAATATGCAAATCAAGCGATGAAATAAAGGCGAAAATGGTGAGATGAGAAAATAGATTTCTGCACAAAATTATAAACTCTTGGTTTATACGAGTATGTAAGGATAGAAAAAAACTGAGAGAGTTGTGTAAACTTTACATCAACCTGATGTGATCGGACTAATTGAATTAAACCTCTATTTGACAATTATTATTTGAAAACTCTTTTTTTCTAAATGCTTATTAATTCAAAGTTTTCCTTACTCTTAATCTCGCGTTCTCTTAAAAATCACTGTTTAAAATATTGTTTTGACCAAATAATAGGCATCCAAATAGGGGCTATGGGTTATATTGTCGAAAGTAAAGTGAAAATGTGAAAATTATATTTTAATAATGATGGAATCTATTTGATCCAATCAAAATAATACAAACATGAAAATATTTTTGTCCAATCGAAAATTCTCACACGCTCACACCCGAGATCCAAAGTCCACATCCCGGGTTTCACCGACACAAAATCCTCTGTACTGGCACCAATCCACTGCCGCCAAAAAGGGCAAATCTAAGGCTTAGCCGGTGAACAAAATCTACATACGGCAACTAACTACAAAAAATATTTAGTACCCGAAAGGTACATTTCCTTCCTTAATCGATAATTTAATTTCGACAGTCGCACTTCTATTTTATGTTGATTTTAGGGTTTGATTTGATTTAGAGTAACTTTTACTTCTATTTTGATTCTGCATTCCTTTTTATTGAATGTGATTTCGAAGTTTTGAGGGTGGAAATGAAATACGTGTTGATGTTCTGGAGTTAAATGTGTTATAGTTGATACATGGACTTGGATTGCTGAATTGGTAATTTTATTTTTAATGATATGGTGTTTGGAGAGTATGTAATCAAAATCTGAGCTAGTAATTATTTGGGTTTTCGTTTTTCTTTCTTAATATTGCAATTTATTGCCTATTTTGAACTATTAAAATTGGGAATGGCACGTTTTTTAATGTTTTGGAGTTAATGTATTATAGTTGATACATAGACTTGGATTTACTAAATTGGTATTTGCAATGTTGTTATATTTGATAAGTATGTAACAAAAATCGGAACTAATGTGCTAAATGTTCAGATTAGATGTCAAATGATGTGGAAAATCCTAAAATTGGGAATGCTACTAAGGGGTCGGATGTTCCATCCATTTCCCCCGAGCTCCAATCGACGTGGTATAGTAGCTTGCTCCAGCACATCTCAATCTATGGTATAGCTGCGGGTTATTGCATTTCAGCTTCATTGCTTTCGATCATCAATAAATGGGCTGTCACGAGATTTCCTTACCCGGGAGCTCTAACGGCATTACAGTACTTAACGAGTGCTGCCGGAGTGCTAATTTGTGGGTGGCTTAAGATAATAGAGCATGATAAGCTTGATCTTGTTACAATGTGGCGGTTCCTGCCTGCTGCAATTATATTCTATATGTCACTATTTACAAACAGCGAGCTCCTCCTCCATGCCAATGTTGATACGTTCATCGTCTTCCGTTCGGTGGTCCCTATATTTGTTGCAATAGGAGAGACCCTATATTTGCACCAGCCTTGGCCAGCGTTGAAGACATGGTTGTCGCTTGGTACTATATTTGCTGGTAGTGTGCTTTATGTCATAACAGATTATCAGTTCACTCTCATGGCTTATAGTTGGGCTTTGGCTTACTTGGTGAGCATGTCCATAGATTTTGTTTACATCAAGCATGTAGTTATGACTATTGGTTTAAATACATGGGGTCTTGTGCTGTACAATAATCTTGAGGCTTTGCTGTTATTTCCTCTGGAGTTGCTTATAATGGGAGAGTTGAAGAAGATAGAGCATGATATCTCAGATGAATCTGAATGGCATTCCTTTCAGGTTGTCTTGCCAGTAGGGCTGTCATGCTTGTTTGGTTTAGCTATATCTTTCTTTGGATTCTCTTGCCGTAGAGCAATTTCAGCTACGGGATTCACTGTTCTTGGAATAGTGAACAAGCTTCTGACAGTTGTGATAAATCTAGTAATTTGGGACAAACACTCAACTTTTGTGGGAACAGTTGGACTCTTGATTTGCATGATTGGTGGTATCATGTATCAGCAATCTACAAGCAACAGACCTAACCCGGCGAAAGAAGTAAATGCTCTAGAGAATGAAGAAGAACAGCAGAATCTGCTTGAAATGCAAACCGTTACAAAAAGCAGTGCCAACGAGAAGCGAGTTACAGAATCACGAGAAGGAAATAAATAATTAATTTTATAGGGAATTCATAGTACATTATTTCTTTCTTCTTGAAAATATTCGTTTGGGTGCTCTAGTGCAAGTGAAGTGGGTGCAGCAGGTTGCAAGATTCTCCTACAGCCTGTCGTTGACTTGTTTTAACAGGAAAATGTCCCAGTTCAGCTAGATGCACAATCAAGTTCTTCTCCCAATTCTTTGCTACTAGTATGATTATTTTCCAAATCTGCCTGATGATTCAAGGAAATTGATTTCGATGCAGCGTTGCATGTTTTGAAAATCTTTTCTTAATCTTTGAAGACTGTACTATTTCACAGAATACAGCAAGTGTTTAAACCTATTAGAGGCAACAATGAGTTGGATATAGCTTAAATTGAATTAAACTACTAAATTTTTGAGAAAATTCTCTCCAACACGCTTGATACACCTTTCCTTTTCATGTGCCATTAGGATTTTATCAAACTGGGTTGTGTAAACCTTTATTTTGTCAGGTTCATTTGATGTCAGTTTGGCCTATGGTTTATATTTCAAATTTGCATCTTGATTTATACCTTTGAATAACGTACCATGGTATATTTGAAGTTATATGTGTGTCAAAATTTATGCCCTGTTCGAAATCCTTACCCAAAAATCGCCATGTGTTTGTTTTTTATTGTTGGAGCATTGTAGTAGGTTTTATTGTTGGAACATTGATTCACTGTATTTTCTTAGGTTTGGCACAATAACGAGACAAGCACAAAGACACAGATCTTTAATGTAGAAAGTGTTCTTAATTCAGTTTGGTGGAACTTGAGTTTTTAGAACTCGATGCCCTAATCAGAATCCTACATTGCATGATCCCATGATCCATCCATTCTTGTTATTTCTTGCATGATTTCACAACATAGGTTTCACTTGATATTTCTTGCCTGATTTAACACAGTGGGTCTCCAAAACTCGATGTTAGTTCCTTATAATTTCGTGTGGCTCTCCATATCGTAGGTTGAATCCTATGTAATATGATCCCGTGATTTGGTTCTTGTTAAAGTTATTTCTTGATTCTTGAATGATTTCACAACTTCTTGCCTGATTTCACGTGGCTCTCCAAAACCCCGAGTTGTATGTTGAATCCTACGTAATCTGGCTTCACTCTTTATTTGTCTAATTTTACATGTCTCTCCGAACCCATGTCCTAGGTTGAGTCCTATGCAATGTGAACCCACGATTTGGTTCTTGCTATTGTTGGAATTAGTGGGTATATTATGATTAAAATGTGCGAATTGAAATAAGTCTTCAATAGGTGCGAAGATTGGATATGACTCTTCAAGTGCAATAGCATGACTGTTGGATAGGTTGCAATCTGGACCATTGAATCATGATTCAATCTAAAACGGGACGAGAATGGGAAAAATGATCACCGCCTTGAACTTTTTGAATTTGTCTCGAATCTTTCTATTTATTTTTATGTTTTTCAATTTAAAATATATTTTATTAATAAATAAACAGGATTGTAGATGGGTTTTTTAATCTCCATCTAGCTTCCTGACTAGCAATATCATGTCCTCTTGTCATCCTCAAGATTTTTCCATGCACTTGCACTTTTTTCAAGATTTTTCTACCCAAATTTTAGATTCTTGGCCTTACCAAATAGTGTTACCAATTGTCAAATAGTAGCAATGCTTTGAAAATAGACTGCAGAGCTGATTCCATTAGGAAATGAAATTGGCCTATCAAAGCGTAAAAAAAATGAAAAATAAAAATCTTTTAAAACAAGCTAAGAATCAGAAGGTTCACCTTAAATTTTTGTTTTCAATTTTTCAAATATCTTTTTATCATATATCTGACCTCAAAACCAAATTCAACCATTTGGCTCTTTATCTTTTCCATGTTCTTGTTGCCAGGGATAGCATTATGACCACTTTAAACTACATGTCAAAAATAAACCCAAGATTGGAACCATGTGCCTGTTGAGTTTGGGCTATGACCAATTATACTACACTTGGTAAACCCAATCAAGAACAAATGTGACTAAAAACTAACAGATTGGACCAAACGTGTCCCCTCCCCATGCTGATCAAAGGAGTATATCATATATTGAAGGCGCCTTAACCCAAAGTGGTCATTGAACACCACCCGAATCCACCGATCAACGACATTGATAAGACAACATAGGTCGGGGACTAGTCATTGGGCTCTCATGGAGGAGCTAATGCTCTCCAACCAATTAGAATTCATGGAGGTACTCAAGTGGCCCACATACCAATTTACGACATGTTGATTGACTAGACCAATGTGATGTCAACTCCATTACGCCTATATAAATTGATCATTTATCTATTTGGGAGTGGGCTATTCAACTCCACTCCACTCCACTTCGGCTAACTATATAATTCTATATTTTTTGTCCAAATTCTCTAAATCTCACATAAGAGGACTTGTTGTGCCCCAATCTCGTCGACAATCAATTGAATTCACTATTTTTTTCGTCCCTTTTCAAGTCAAAATTCTTCCCATGAATTCACAAAAGTTAGTAAAAAATGCAATGTCATTTTTGGCCATCAATATAGATATTGAATAGTATAATCATAGCTCATTGATGAATAGACCAACATGATAATATGATATTGCTCTAATTTAGTGTTTGTTTGACACTCTTTAATTTATTTTATGATTTGCTACATGACTATTTTCAACTAAGAGTGGACATTTTTTTCTCGAAATCGGTGAAATCGGACCGAACCGATAGAACCGATCGGTTCAGTTTAACTCCTCTCCTAAATCTGTCAATTTTGGGATAGTACGTTGAGAATCGATCGATTTCTGTTCGATTCTTGATACTGCCTCGAGAGTAAATTCGATTCTCCAGAATTTTTTTTTACTTGCACCAAGATGTATTAAATCTTTGAATACTAGATCCCAAAATTATCTTACGTTAAAATTTCATTTCTCATACACTTCTACTTCTTTCATTTAATAGATAATCAAAATTTAAATTTAAATAATTTTATAAATACTTTACCTAATTTTAATGGACCCAATCCTATTTCCTAAAGGAAAAAATAACTAACCCTAAATCCCTAATAATGTGAACTTTTATATGCTTCTCTCCGAGGCACTAGCAGACATAACGCAAATGATCCACATTTCATAAATTTTAGGGTTTCTCATTTCAATTGTTTGTAAATTTATTCCAATATATATTCTTTTTACAGGTTTTAACCTCTTCAATTTATCAAGAATGGATGCACAGAGGGCTTTGCTTGATGAACTCATGGGCGCAGGTAAGATTCTCTTTCCTTAAACCCTAATTTCTACATCTCAATACTGGGCTTTCTTTCGTCTAAAAGTTCACTTTTTTTTTCCTTAATTTTGAGCAATAAATTTCATCTCGGCATGCTTTCAGAAACCCTTAAGCTGAGTTTTGGTCGGATGAACTAAAGCTTAAGAAACCGGGAATTGCTGAAGTGAATCTGAACTAGGAATTGAAAATTTTCCGATTAAAAACTCGTAATTTTAAATTAGGCAAACTCGGTCTTAATTACATAGTTCATCTGAATTTTTTATTTTTTTTAAGCAACTACATTTGTTTGGGAAAAAAATCGGTTACTTTCATCCCCTAATTTTCTTTTTTTTTTTTCTAGCACGTTTTTTAGTTGGGCGCTTTTTCCATTATTATTTTATGTTTTTGTTCATTATGCAGCACGAAATTTGACTGAAGAAGAGAAAAAAGGATACCGGGAAATCAGATGGGACGATAAGGAAGTTTGCAGATTTTATATGGTTCGATTCTGCCCCCATGACTTGTTCGTCAACACTCGGAGTGATCTAGGTGATGTTTTGATCCATTTTATTATCTTTATGTGCTATTTCAAATAAAAGAAGAAAAAATTGAATCAAGACGACATAATGTTTTTAAAGCCTGGGTGAAGAAATGTTTAAAAAGGCTTAATTAGGTGTGAGGCATTTTACCTCAGGGAAGGGAGGCAAAAGATGACAATAAAATAATTTTAAAAAGATATAAAAATACAAAATATGCTCATAATTTTTAAAAATCCATAACAAATCTAATTAAGAAAATAAAGTTCTTAAATTAGTAATCATGCAACCAAATTGTGTTTTATTACTAGAAGTCGAGACAACTCTTCTTATGTTATTACTAGTGATCTTCAAGGGAATCATTAACATTACCATCCTTGTCAGAATAAGTTTCTTCTCGTTCTTTGTCATCATCCTCTACTTGTAATGATGTCTCTCCTTCTCGCACAAAAAAGAAATAAAAGAATCCCGCCCCCACGGGAATGGCGCAGTGGTTAAACAGGACGGTTCTCTACGGAGTATCGGATGTTAGAATCCTCGCGGCAGCGGAAAACAATATTTATGTTGGAAGGCAAATGTCCTGTGGTGGTGAAGTTATGGTGTGCTTTGTCGCCCCTTTGGAGGTCTTGTTCGCGCGTCGTAAAGGGAAGTCCACAGGGAGGAGAACTGTTTTCCGAATGTTCGACCCAAGTGTGTATAAACTGTGACTGCATCCAGATTTACCCGGGTGGCGAACCAGGGGGAAGTTCGCCACTCCTCGAGATTAGCTCGGACACCTGAGTCATAAAAAATAAAAAAAAAAGAATCCCTTGGACATTTTACATTTTAAAAAAAAAAAAAAACACCAAAAAAAAAAAAAAAAAAAAAAAGCCCCAAAAAGTTAAGTCCAGTTATTAAATGTCCAGAAAATGTAAGAAAAAGGGGCAAACACCTTAGTCGCCTTGAAGCGTAAGTCTCACAAATGGCACTTAATGTGTGGGTTTTGAGGTGTTTTATGAAAGCCTCATGTGAGGCAGGATTCAAGGCGTAACCTCAAATAGCTTTTTTAAACAGAAGCAAAGTATCGAACATAATCAAGTTATTTAGTTGATCCTTGAAGCTTGAGTGCAATACATTAAAAGTGAGAATTTTGAACAAGTAAATCTTTTGTTTTGTTTTTCCAATGAAGCCAATGCTTTTCATTCTTAAGTTACCTTTCTTTTACCTAACTCAGTTTCTCTGTGTGTTTCTCTACATTAGGGGTGTGCCCAAAAGTTCATGATCTGAAGTTGAAGGAAAGGTATGACTTTGGATTTTCCGTCTCCATTTTTTTTTCAATAATCACTCAAAAGCTTGTTTTTAACATTTAATCATCCTCAATTTGTATGATTATTTGGCCAACCTCATGCAATGTTGAATTACATGTGAGCAGTGTGTGGGAGAGACATGGTAACCGATATTTATTTGAATTACCCTTGCATTTTCGTTTATTTTTATTTGTTTCAGTCTGTCCATTCAGTGATGGAGGGGGCCTGTAGAACAATGGGCCTATAGTCTCTTGAAAATTATGGTAATACCGATAGGTATGGATATTAGGTATTTTTTTTTAACGATATATAAATATGAATTTTAAGCATCCTCCCACATCTAATGAAAATTCACTTGTTTCCCTAATCGTGAAGATATTTCAAGCCCTATTACTTGCAGTATAATGACAACTCTTATGCCATTTTCCCCGGTGTATTCACTTTTACACTAGTGTGTATATACATTTTAATAGTACTTTGGTAAATATATCCCCTCTTTAAACACACTATGTTAGCGATTCAAATATTTGATGGATATTTTTGGACGCTGAGTAACATTATTGTGGCCCCTAAAACTGGAATTATATTTCCTCTCCTTTTAGTGTTTATATGCATTTTGTGTCAATTATATGATAGCTTGTTTCACAGTTGTGATCTGAGTTTGTTGGTCTCTCTTTAGTTTTGAGAAGTCCCCCAGACATGATTCACATGTTCCCAAGTTTGAAGCAGAACTGGCTAACTACTGCGAGAAGCTGGTAAGCTTTTGTCTTAAAAATTTTGAATTTCAAAGTTTTTGATTGATATTAAACTTGATTTTTAGTGTTTGATCACACTTTATGGTTATTTCAGGTTGCAGATTTAGATAGAAAAGTTAGGCGTGGCCGGGAACGTCTTGCTCAAGAGGTTGAAGTTCCCTCTCCCCCTCCAATCTCCGCTGAAAAATCTGAGCAGCTTTCTGTGCTCGAAGATAAGATAAAAAATCTGCTGGAACAAGTCGAGTCTCTCGGTGAAGCAGGGAAGGTTGATGAAGCAGAGGCACTCATGAGAAAGGTGATGCGCCTGCCTATATGTCTGCTATTTGATTCCACGAACTGCGGACTGTTATTTAACGAATTGCAACATCATGGTTTTGATGGTTTCTTTCAGGTGGAAATGCTTAATGTTGAGAAGACAGCCTTGACTCGGCTACCACAGCAGGATAAAGTGTTGATGATGGCCCAAGAGAAAAAAATGGCTTTATGTGAAATTTGCGGTTCCTTCCTAATAGAAAATGATGCTGCAGAGAGAACTCAGTCTCATGTTACTGGCAAGCAGCACATGGGTTACGGCACGATCAGGGACTTTCTCACAGAATACAAGGTACATTGTGTTACAATAAGAGGCAAAATATGCCGATCTATATAGTTGGAAAGAATAAATCATTATGTAAATGTTCCATCAGTATTATGATTTTTTATACTGACTATTATCATGATTAATTATTATGACTATTCATTGCATGACTCGTGAATTGAATACATTTACCAGGCAGCTAAGGAGAAAGCAATTGAAGAAGAAAGATTGGCAAGGGAGAGAGAAGCTGAAGAACAAAGGAAGCTAAGGGAAAGAGAATATGGAAACAGACGAAGAAGTATTGAGTCAGTTGATAGGGACAAGTATCGCGATTGGGATCATGACAGGGAGAGAGAGCAATATCCAGAACGAAATCGTGATCGTGAAAGGTCTCGTGATAGGAGTAGCAGAGAAAGGCTGGAAGAGGGAAGAAGATCAGATTGGAAGTACAACAATTCGAGGAACAGAAGAGAAGGAAGGAGGGATAGATACTAAGAATGTGACAGAAGGTCAGTTTCTCTTGTCGGCCACAGTAACAGATGATCATCCTGGAGCCTGTTTGCCCATATTAGAGGATTATCTAGATAAATGTCTGAACTCTGAATTCTAAAGAGGTAGACGTTTCTCTAACTATCGAAGTTTCATGTATGTATGCTTTGGAGTCTTGAGTTCTGTCGTCGTTACAAGTAAAATTGTTTTTGTTCTCACAGCTCTATTGGTACTATACCATCTCCTGTCATCAATATAATTTAAGGAGAAAAGGTTGAGGTAGGTATAACTTCATTGTTGTGACTGTCTATTTAAGCATCACAATTGGTATATTTTATTCAAACCTGTAATTTTTGGTCCTTTTCTATGTGGGATCAACGCATCCTAAGTAGTTGTAAGAAATTGATTTGGTACGTGTGCATGCGTAATACTGCTGCTGGTGGAGAACATGGGTTTTTACGAACTGTGAGGTAACAAATGCATTTATTGTCACGTATAGAATATCTTCCCTCACCATTACCAATTTGGTTTTCTTTATTTTTGGCTTATTCAGATGCTCACGTGCAAAATGGGTTGCTTTCCTCTTAGGTAAATCTGATTAAGCACTGAGAATACTTATATCATGATTGTTACTTTTTTGGCAAGGTAACGAGCACCTGAACAAGTTTTCAGATGGGTAAAAATTTCTCACCTGATTTGTTTCTGTACCACCACGATACACATAAGAATTAGTTAAGGATCATAAAAATCCAATTGATAAATATTTTTTGTGAAATGCGGTCAATCTAGTGTGGGCTGTATCATGCATGGGAGATATATGTATATATTCTACTATTCTCTTCCTATTTAAAAGGTTTCTTACCTCTAGCGGAAGATTGTACTTGGATGGGTCTCAAAAATTTTAGACATGCTGTCGGTGAATCGGAATTTCAGTCTGTAAAGGTCATGTTTCTATCTTGGTAATGCCTCTTGAAAGTTGCAACGAGGGTGGATGGAAGTTTTGTTTTATTAATGATCTTACTTGATTCTTGAATTTGGAGCATCTGTAGCATTGTACTGTGGGTTCTGATCAATTATTTGTTAGCATTCACCTTTTCCATCCCCAACTCTCTCAGCTTCAACCCACCCTTCTGCCTTGCCCTTAGGACAGTGATTGGTGAGGGTATCCTAGATGACTTTACTTTTTCTTAATTTTTGGTAAGAAATGGAGAAAATATGGAGGGCAAGTTTGGTAGTGAATTCTGCTGCTTGACTTTAAAGATCGATTCTGTTGGAGACAAAGTTTGATCTATGAATGGCAAAGAGGCGTAATTGTTGATTATTAGTCCCATGTTAAACGATCCTTTTATTCTCCGTAAGATCAAGATGTTTCCTTTGTTTGCAAATCATTGGGCTATATGACCTTGGATTAGAAATGGCTATTGCATCTAGTTCTCTGTACTAGGGATGGACACGATTCCATTTGTTTCTGATTCCAAGAGAAACTGGACTATGAACCAATGTTTTTTTTTATTATTTTTATGAAATTAAGTGATTTTAATTTGTGAAAAAGATGTAGAACCGAACCATTCGGTTTTGGTTTGGTTCTAATTTCATTTTTCAAGTTTTCATACTTGCACCATATCCATAAATAAGTAATATATACCAAAAAAAAAAAAAAACATCAAATATTCAGAAGTTCAAATTATTAATCATCAAAATCACAAAAGTCTAAATTAACAAACAAAATATAGTAATAATTTGAATACACAAATCAATTTTCGTTCGCATACAAAATATTGTCTAATAAGTAATAATGATGATTTACTAGATTAATTGCAGTAGTTTTGACGATACACATCCACAATAAAGGATGACTTAAGCAATTTTTTTACAATACACTTTTACAAGCAATTTTTAACCGTTTAATACTCCATAAATGTTTATTGGATTTTCCTCTATTTGCGAAGAATACAAATAATTTATCAAGCAATCAAGGTGAAAAAATAGTTTAAAGGTTTTTTCGATCTTGAAAGAGTCTCCTCCACTGACGTGATAAAATGCGGTGCCAGCCAGTGTACTCAGACAACGAAAATTGAAAATGAGTGAAAGAGAAATGAATACAAAATTAAAGTGTACACAATTAATGTGTTATTCTCGATTAATTTTGAGTTTTGTCAACTCCTATTGAACATATATTAATACTTGATAGCAAATCAAGAAAATAAAATATAATCTAGAACATCAGATGATATTAATAATTTCTTAAAATCTCCAAACCTCGTGGACACACAATTGATTTACCTAAGGTCAAACCATTGCCAAAGACATTCCAACTATATTTTAAAGTTGAAGGTGTTAAAATAATTGGAGTATTATCTTTATTTACTTGGTCGCACTTCAATTAGAAATTAAATTATTCATTAATTTTTGTTCTTGCAATTTGTTCCTATGCATTTATGTCTATCATCTCCATGATATATATGTGAGAAGCTAAGCCCTCTATTCACTAACAGAACTAGAACAATGTAACAAAAAAATACATAAAGAAATGGTAGTTGTTGGAATCAAAGCCTCAACCTTGTTACTTAGTACATCAATGGTTGCTACATTTTTAATTTGTAGCAACCAAATTGCAATGGCGCAAGACTGCACGTCCTTTTCCGTCACTACTCAGGTTCAGAATATTGGGGTGTTCTGCGATCCGAGGGCTATTCGGTTGTTGCGTAGCACAGCCGCTCGTTGCTCTGCAATTAAAAGTTTCGACTTTCGTTGCATCTGCTCTTCTCTTCTGTCGATACTAAAAACTGTTGATCGTAGAAGCAAGGACTTGCGGTAAATTATTAACGTGCACGTCTTATTATTTCTCTTGATGTCTAACTCGATCCGATCAATAATTTTGAAAATTCTTCTTTTATAGTGTCTATATTTGAGTTGTTGATTGAATGCAGGTGCTCAAACTCCAATTTTCATTGTCTAAATTCTTGTTTGACTCTATTTATTTTTTTGGGGGAAATATGTTTTGAAATAGTGATTTTTTAAAAAATGTGTGATTAAAAAGTAAGGAAAAATTTTGGATTTATGTTTAAAATTATTTTTTGGGAAAATGTGTGTTTGAAAATGAGTTTTTTTTTAAAAAAAGAAGACCAAACAGGGGCTAACAATCGGACAATGAGGTCGAAGCTATTTCTAATGTCATTTCAAAGCTTCAATGTTCCATAAAGTGGTAGAATGTAATGTCTAGAGAAGCAAGAGAGATTTAGCCCTAGTCGACAACCATTATAACTCTTTTTTCTACATGCTTATTTCCAACAACATATTCACATAATAAAATATTTTGTAAGTAAACTCAAAACATTTCCCTACCTTTTAACCACACATTCTTTTAAAAATAAATATTCAAAACATGACTTTTTCCCATTTAATGGTTGTCAAACAGGGGCTTAGTAGGATTAGGTAGAGAGAAATAGTTGGAGGACCTAATTGTTGCCTAAAAATAGTTGGAGGATGAAATTATAGTCTTAAAGTAGTTATGGGACTAAAATGTTGCATTTAAATTGACCTAGGAACAAATTAGTTTGCTTATTTGTTGTTTCCCAATAGCTTGATGGCCAATTTGTTGTTTACTATTAGTAGGAGGGCTTATTTGAATTTTTCTAATAGTTTGATGACACAATCACTATTTTCTAGCTTGTATGGGAGAGATTAAAATCAGATTAAAATTGAAAATATAGCTGTTATTGTTGAATTTTATTAGACGAGTGAGACTCAATAACGGTTATATTTTCAATTTTAATTGAATTTTAAGCTTAGCCAAACATGCTCTTAATTTACTATCATTATTCAATATATTTTGAGAAGATTTTTGAACTTACATTTCACTTATTTCCTCTTCA
>CAIGRT010007615.1:0-10767 GCA_903798405.1 Fraxinus platypoda
CCCCTGTAACCATCTCAAATTCAGCCAACATAATTAAAATTTTGCATAAAGTCCGAAAGTTAAAATAGAATAAAAAGTGTTACACCACTGTTCCAGGACCATTACAAGGCAATGCATACATTATCCAAAATTCCAAATACAATCTCTCTCTCTGAGTTTGAAAGCATACTGTGTCTATAATGAAGGCTCTTGGATTATGTAGAGCTAGAACTACTGCTACTATGGAATCCGCAATCACACATGAATACCTTGCCTTCCAAAAAATGCGGCTGCTAATTTGTTGGCACTTTCCATTTAATTAGACATCACACATCCCAACAGAAAATGTGGGTGACCTCATTCAAAAAAGGAAAAAGAAAATGCCAGAGATCCACTGGTGCCAAAGGCACATGACTAGCCTGCAGATAAACATGCATGAGCCCCCACCACATACCTAAAACCCTTGAAACAGTGATCACCAGTACAACCATAAAATTTCATTTCTGGCTTCTATTAACATGAGGTTGTACATGCCTGGGACCTAATTCAATAAAGCAATACCCCTCCACTACGGTGCACATACAACATGTTAATAGAACTGATTTCATTTGTGGCTCACAAAACATGGAAGCCCTTGACTTAATCTTTCATTTCGTATTATGAAAAGAAAATGAAACAACAATATCATTTGCATAAAATCTCGTGTGTATGCCGAGGAAGATCAAGGAAAAGCAGCGTAGCTCAAAATTTACGATTACACATAAATAGACATAAAAGACTCATACATGACAAAATTTAGTGATGACGAAATATAGTGTTGACCGAATCATCCAGACTCTGATATCCAGGTACAAACACCATACAAAATGAGCGCTTTAAGTCCCATCAATACTAAATCATACGTTAGAAAGAATACCTATTGTAGTGTCCAAATAATCTTTCAAAAGAGTCTGTTCATTGCGTGTCCCAGGGAACCATGAAGACATGCATCTGACAGCTTGATCTATACTATCGAATTCCCATCTTCTCGTGAATTTAGCTTCTATTGCCAGTGATGTATCAGTCTGCACATGTCATGAAGTTATTTCAAAACTCAGAATTTGTGTTGTAGAGTGCAAAGGACAACATAAAATGAACAGCGTAACAAGTAGCCACCTGAAGCTCGTTAAAATAGTTGATGCCTCGCACATTACTCCATGCGACCTCAAACACAATAAAGCCGTACAAGGTTCTATGCAATTTGCTATTAAAAGTCAAAGAGTTCCTAAGCTTCTTTACAGGAAGCAAAGCCCTCTTCCGGGATAACGTTGCAGCATCAGTCAATGATAACCACTTTTTGAACTTCTTCGATTTGCCTGAATTTGATTTGGAAGGAGTAGGTAACTCTGAAAATTCACCTGTCACCTTTTTCTCCTTGTTCCCTCTACTGTTCGCGAAGGGAGACATCCTGGACTGTCACAGTTTCCAAAACAAGTAATTTTAAAAATTGTATTAGCGTTAATGTTACGAAGATACACATTCTTGCAAACTAGACTGAGACAGATGTTTCCAGCTACCTTAGTGACCATCAATTGCCAAAAATGCGTAGGCTTGGAACCAAGATCTTTCAACCATGGCCGGTTGTCCACCAAGATATAGAGTTTGCTACTTTCAGTGGCCAGATATAGATTAAGATGTGAAAGGTAGGACTGCAAATCCCTGTAATACATATTGCATTAAGCTTGATAATCATTTTAAAAACGTAAAAATATAACAACTATTCACTCCAAGTCCAAAGCAAAGAAAGATTTGACATCTAAACATAAGTTGAACGTCAAAAGATACAAAAAAGGTTTAAATTAACAATTCCGTTAATCATGGAATCTGTTTAGGCATAAGAAAAATCACAAGGGAATGGATATCTCATCCTAACAAAAAAAAAAAGGAAAGAGAAAAAAAAAATGCATATGGGAATATTGAATCAGAAGAGAGGCCCAATTTGATGCTAGCAAAAACAGTTTAAAAATGAATTAAACATCTGTAGCCTCCTTGTGTTCTGTTTTATCCACCTCCACTTCAGTGAAAACTAGTACCAAAGTTTAGATGTTGAACAGCATCCACGATTTCCACACTTACATATGCTTATCCAAGCGACGATAACTTTAGTAGACAAGATTTCACATTCCCATCAAACAACCATTACCCCTAGAACCTCCAATGCACCATCTAACACTGTTCAATAATCAATCTCTTCATCCACAGTTGAATTCTCCCATTTCTATTAGCAGGGTATTTTAGACTAGACTTAACTAGTGAATAACATAATTAAATTTTATTTTTTAAACTGATAGTCAGGAACCATCGTATTTCTAGATAAAGATAAATCTGGAAAGTAACCATAAAGGGAGTCATAAAATTTTTACAAGAAGAATTGCAGAACTCTCATGCAAAGGTTTCCTCGGAAAGAACAGCAGTTACCCACCAAAAAGATATAGATGACGCAGGAGATAATGATCTTGAAAACAAGAAGACACATAACAGGACCATAAGATCTTGATCGTTGCTAGTTGGAACTTAAAAAGTTAATGAGCCTAGAACACACATCCTGCCTGCATCTCCATTTGTATGCTCTGTTCACTAAGAGGCAGGGCGAAGTCATAACTAACTGAAAACTGGTAATTGGTACAAAATTGAGATTTGAACTGTCCAGCAGAAAGGAGAAAAGAACAATGCTCTTTTGGGACTTCCTATTTCTTTCATGCAGTTAATGTAAGTAACATATATAACTACATTAATCATTTAGTTTTGTTGATTCACTAAACTATATGATGTTCGGTTATGTAATTTCATAAAAAGAGACTTCAAATTCATCTGATTTTTATTTCTCTCATGGGACAGAGGGAGAGAAGTAATGTTAAACTACCTTATTAGTAACATCAGAGAGAAAGAAAGGAGGAGCAAGGAGGAAGGGAATTTGAAGTCTTCTAGTTGTAGTACCAAATCCAACATCCAATTGGGAAAGGCAGGCAAAGATTGAATCGAACTGTCAACAGAGTCTCAAATTTACATTTTCGCAAGGAGACTCCGTTCCTGCCTTTCCAGGGGAATTAAAGAAATAGAACAAATTTTGTTAATTCCTTCTGTTACTGTGTAATAAGTTATTAATTGTTGATATACTGGCTCCGTTTGGAAATATTTAAACTAGAATTACTAATTTATTGTTCACCTTCAAACTAACAAAATACAGCTAAGAACTGCCTTGTGTGATCATTTAATCAGAAATCATAGTTTTTTCATAGCATATACAGAAACTGGTAACATCATGGAAATTGTATGCTGGCGTTAACATAAATTTCATGTAGCAATCAAATAATTCCAATTCATTCATACATCAAAATAAAACATATAATAAACAGCTACGCCTGGGCAATAGAGAAAAAGAACTAGAGTGTAATTTACCCAATTTGTAAACTTGTCAAGGGGAATACACAACGGCCATTGTCATCGTTCCCCATCAATGGTAACGTTACAGTTTAATCCTCGCTTCTCTCTCGATTTAACATCAACCAAAACTGTTCCATCAAATGAATCATTCACTAATTTACTTAAGTAAAAATGAATCAAGAAATTTTTTTTCAGAAAAATCGATACCTGTGGAAAAGAATAATAATTGTATTTTATCTTCAACAGAATTCGAGGAATGAAAAAGAGAAAGAGCACCGCCGAACTTCATTAAACAGGACGAAAATTGCAGAAGAAACTGCTCCCACGACAAGGCAATGGATCAACCGACAAGAACAACACGCGAAACGCGCATCAGCAAAACAGGTACAAATAATGTAAAGGATATTTTTCTAAGATTAGGATTTAATGGCAAATCAATGTGGAAGGAATTGGAATAAATGATTGCTTGTTTTGAGTGGGTAAATGTGGTGGCACGGGTCAGGACACGTTGACTTCGTGTTTTGTTTTCTGCGCGTTTGTGTGAGAGAGATAATTGGAGCTTGTTTGGCTAAGCTTATAAAGTTTACTAATAAGTACATAAGTAATTAACCAATAAAATTTTTATATGTTGATAAATATTTCATTTCCCTTTCAAAAGTATTTCTAAATTCTCCTTCTTCCTTTTTCACGAATTTTGAACTCTCCAATAATTATCGTTAAATTTAACAAAGTTGACAAAAGATACACATGAATTTCGAACATCTAACGAGTCTCATCAAATTAAAAGTTCTCAAATCTTTTTTTTATTGCCGCACCTAAATCGTCGCAGTTTTTGTTGAAATCTTATCATATCTCATCTCTGATTATGTTTTATATCCAAATATTTTAATATCGTGCTCTGAACTAATGATCAAATATTGTGCCGCACTATTTTCACAAGATCTTAATATATGAAAATCTTGATTAGCTATAAAATGTGGTATTAATAAAAGGTTTGAGTATAAAAATTTGTTGAAAAAATGATTAAATAAGTGACAATAAAATTAATTTTAAAAATTCCAATATAATTAAAAAGTGCTGCAACTAAATAAAATGAACAATGCTACAGGAACATGCTCAAATCCAGAGAGGACACGTGTCGGCATCGGATTTGATAGTTTGAAAAAAAATAAATACAACACCCAATCATTTTTCTACACATCACCCTATCTACTCGTTTCCTGTTTTTGGGCCCGGATGAATAGCATTATTGAAACAAAAATTATGGTTTTTCAGTATTTCTTGGCAAATGAGCACTATAGTAATTTTACATTACTAAATGAACATATTATATAAAAATAATTTGTGGGGGGAGATGAGTTTTGGCAACAAAAAAAAAAGACTAGTTATAAAAAATTATAATTACTTTATTCATCAGAATTAGTGTTAATTAAGTTACTTTTCTGATATGAAGGTAAATGCTCTTATTCACACGTATAGAAACAAGAAAAACTCTTACTTTTTTTAAGCATAGCCAAACATGCTCCAATAGAATTAATTTTTGGTGGCTAATGGATATAATCCCAACTACTTTACGGGGAAGGGTGAAGATTTTGGGAAAAGCAAACGCGGGGGAATACATTTATTGCGTCGTTATCTTTTCACAACGGGAATAATTTCAATTTTGGTCACTGAACTTCTGATAATATTTCAATTGGATAACTTAATTTTAATTTTATCTCAATATATATCATAACTTTAATTTACTTTCAATATTAGTCATGCTGTTAACCAACGTTACTAAAATTAATGTTTCAATTCTACGTGGACATTAAAAATTGATGGCACTCTACGCGCCTTCATTTTGTACAAATAGGATCCCTAATTTTGTAGCTACAATACATATTACAGTAATGCTAGATGTACACTATCCGTGACATCTTTGTTCACATCCTCGCCTATGTAGAAGAAATTTGTACAATGACGTAATAGATTGATTAAAATTAATGGTTTTAATGGATCCATGTAAAATAACGTCAATAAAAATGTAAAGGAGAATATACATGTAACGTGATTGTACACATTATGTTGATCCCAACTTGATGTCCCCTTCTTTACGCTTGGCATTGTAAAACTATAAACACATAAAAGAATCAATAATGGTCGGTCGAGCCAAATGGACCATTTTGTTGTTCCATTATGTCCAAGCAAAAACACGTGGACCTTTCACTTAGCCTATGTTTGGTCCACATTCTTTCAAAAACTCATTTTTTTTTTCAAAACTCATTTTCAACCATATATTCTTCCATAAAATAATTTCACATAAATCGAAAAAAATTTCTTTTTTTTAAGCACACATTCTCCAAAAAAATCAATATTTCAAAATACATTATCTTACAAAAATGAGGCTCCAGAGCTTATTTAGACCAAATTTATAATATATATAAAGAATGAAAAAATCTACATGCATTCTGCTGAATTAATCTCAAGATAACATACTCCTGAATCATAATTTCATAATAATTTCAAAAATGTACAAGTACAAAAAATTTACATAGGAGAATTCTACTTCTAATATTTGGACTAAACGAAATTACTGGTACAAAAGGTTGTAAGCTGGGAGGTCCTGCATTCTATGAACATCTTCTAAAGACATTTCTCTCTCTAGTTGTATCCTTGTTATTTGTAGAACCTCCTAAGCAAATGAGACGAAAAAAGCCAATTATTGACATCTCATACACAACACATAGCTGCATCAAGAGTGGTTGACTCTCATCAAGTAACAGATTTCCTTTTAGAGCACGTCCAATTTCCGAACCTTATTGATTAAAATCATTAATTGTTGAGTTGAAATACGAGCAAACTTCTTAGCCAAAATTCATGGTGATCGGAAACCAAATATAAATTTTCTACCAGAGGTGTATATGCAAGTCCCATTATGTTGTTTGATGACTGTAGGAATGAAATTCGGGAAAAACATCACCATGAAGATTTATAGTTTATTTCCTTGACAAAGAAAATATATCTCGTGTTGGTGAACCTTTTAGCAAGCAATTCATCACCAAAACTGTCTTAAAGGACCAAGATTTGTCATAATCTACATGTTTCAGTGTGTGTGGCAAAGAGATATACACGCACATCACACACACATACACATGGGGAGAGAGAGAGAGAGAGAGACAGACAGACAGTACATTGAACTCCATATATGAAGCACGCATGGCAAGCCACTGAGCGTCCAACATTGCAAATGCTATACAGTATAAGACATCAAATGCCTCTTTGTCTTCTGCACTCGTAGGAGTAAAATTTCTCAGTAAGATAAGACAGTAACATGGCAGCGTACGTTCAGAGGTAAAAGGAAGTAACTGTAATAAACATTAAGCACTTTACCTTCTAATATTTTAACAAAATTAAGGCCTGGAAGACATTTAGGTTTTGCTGCAAAAAAAAAATAAAGAAGGAAAATGGTCAGATCACCGTTTTAGCTCTTAGCTTCCATTCCACATTGATAATATTGAAGAAAATATAGTCCAAAATGATAGCCATGTTAGTAGATATACAAGTGAAAACTGTGAAAAGGACGTAGCTCTGAGTCTCTGACCCTCCGTACTGTCATGGGATTAAACCCAAACTCCTATGTACGAGAACAATAACAACAGAAACCAACGATCAAAAACCAAGCAAAGTACTCAAATATTTATAGAGGTTCATTCTCTGCTGCAGGTTTTCAAGAAAAATAAGTTTCTCATACTTCTCTTGCATACAAAAGGATCCTCTAATGAATCCTTTATATAACATGAATACCTTGGACAAGTATCAATGCCCAATACATACTCCTTTATTAGAAATAATTCCACATGCCCAATAATAGATATATCTGTGGTTAACAGGATAACTGCACACTATGATTAGGGCAGAACAAGAATTAAAATTTAACATTCCCCAAAATATAGTTTCTCTTAAGGTTTAAAGATAATCACCAACTGGTTTCTGACAAGTGAGTTTTACCGAGTCGGTCTTTTTGTGACTGATTTTCGACTGAAATTTTCGGTCCATGAATGACTTTGACCCACAGAAATTTGGTCATCAACTATAGAAAATTTTGTCGCTGGTAGCATTATTCATTGTAGTGACTGTGCAAGAAGTGATCCACGATACAATTATAGCTAATGAGAAAATATTATACAATAAGATACAAAATGTAAGCGATTCAACATGTGTAGTAATTTTAACTAAGAAAACTTTATGGTTGCATTTAATGAATGCAATCTAATGAATTAAAAAAAAAAAAAAAAATTCTGGCCCAATTCTTTTTACCTTGGCTGATCGTGAATACCAACGTAAGAGAGTAGAATTGAGAATAGCAATTTTTCAGGGGCATGCATGCCTCCTTAAAATTAAATTTTCAGATTGCTTCAATTGCGAGTCAGAGTTCAAATTACACAAGTTTTTATACTAACCACCATAACCATTAGCATCGTGTACGCAAAATGAATTAACACGAGACATGGAAAACAAAGAAACTCTAACCAAATTGTTATTAATTTTATTAATCAAATGCCTCATGGTTATCAATTAAGATTCAGTTGATTTAAAGAAACTATACAGCATAACAATCTTGTGAAACTGACTACTTAAAACCAGTTTACATATTAGTAGAAAAAAATATTTGGAATATTCATTATGTTTAGAAAATAAAAAACAAACAATCTACATAATGTACATTTAAGTGTATGATTGATGTACCTGAGTATAAATCCAGCATATGAATCAGCATAAATGTAATATTAATGCCAGCAACAGCAAATGGGTACTCCCAGTCTGCACGCTTTCCACCTTGCTTGAAAAGTAACCGATGAAAAGGAGCCTTTAATTCAAATACTACAATATCAGTAAACTCAATCCTTCCTGGAGTTCAAACCACACAAATTGAAGATATTTAACATCATACAGAACTATCCTTGATCTTGGAAAGCAGCAGCGGATCAATCATACCCGGTAAGTTTTGGCAAAAAATAGCAAGTTCTCAAGCGAAATGAAGCCACAACCCCTAAGGCCAATGAGTAAGCACCATGAGACAATAGTTCAAAATTTCAGAATTTTCCAGAAAAATAAAAATATAGCTATGTTTATTGCATTATTAGAAAGAAGGAAAGAGAAAAGGAGCACACAGTACATCCACATATAGCATATGAGCTAATGTGGTTGGTCATTCTGTTTTGCAGTTTTAGAAAATATTCGTATATTGGTTTAGATCACTTTCTTTTGAATGTGAACTATATAATAATTGAAACATATAATAATACAAACTGAGAATTCAAAGAAGAATTGTATGAATGGAAGTGCCTGCCTAAATAATGTCAGTAGCGCTAAATTTACTCTCAACTCCCGAACAAAATGACCCATCTCAGCCCAAATTTGTCTGTGGTGCATGTATACACAACACAAAATCCTAACACTCATACTGACATGGGATGTAAAACTGGCATAAAAAAATGTGGCAGTGCACCTGAAGTCAGTTGATGGATTAGCTCCTTGCCACCCCATATCCTTCCACTGCTCGGAGATTAGACCTTTAAGCTTAACATTTGGAAAAGCAGCATCCCACAAGGTTTGGAGAGCTTCCTGGCAGTAGGAAACAAAAATTATATTGATGTGAACAAATAACTTGTAACTAGAGTAAGTCTTGACAATACAAATGAATCCACCTCTCAGAATTTAATTGCTATGGAAATATTACATGGATGAGTAGTGTCTATTTCTAGCAAATAGATGAGTTGTATAAATCAGAACATAGTCTCAGACTTGTGGAGTCCTCATCACATGTAGACTATGTAGTTATAGTCATAGAACTGAAGTGGTAGCCATTTTTTTTCCTTTTTATTTACATTATCGAGATCATGGGAAACAAGGATGGAGAATATACTTGATGATCAAGACGAGTCTCATCAAAAGGCACTCCAAATCGTTCTTGAATTGTTCGAAGTCTTTGTTCCTGCTAGCATTTCAAACTTTGCAACTTAGGTCAAGAAGTACTAGAAGTCAAAGAAGATTAGAAAACTACTTCAGCAGATTCAACAATCTTCATCTTTATACACTAACTACCCAAGAAATAGTTCCCCGGAAGGGGCTAACAAAAGCTATCATAAAAAAATCATGATCTACATCTATTATTACAATGCACATAAGATTAGGCTGACCAACAGACATAAACATAAAAACTAATTTGTCTTTAATGCGGTAAACTATTAAAAATTTGGATGCAAACTGAAATGCAAGAAGTCTCATTAATCAATCAAATTTTCAAAGTACCTGAATAGGACTTAAAGTGTAGTCAAGAAATTTTCCGCTTCTAGATCGTTTATTGCTGGAGCGTCTAAACATTCCTCCTATCCATGTTCGTGGTCCAACCATAGCATTAGCTACAATCAACAAAATCTGATTAGTGAAATAATAATTTTTTGCTGATCAGACACTGGATACTCATGAAAAGCACTAACTGAACTTACTTAACAAACCCGCACATCCCGATGAAAATAAAAAGACAGATAAAAGAAGCAGAACAAAAAATAAAAACACTTTTGAATTTAAAATGAGTCAAAACCTTCTTATGATTGTCGCAAGCACATTATTACCAACCAAAAAACACCAGTCAAGCTCAACAAATTCCGCGATATCAGTTAAATATAAGGAATAATATAAATTTGATAAATATTTAGACAATTATTTAAGAAGTATCATACATTTGATAAATATTTATGCAACCCATAATCGAATATTCAGCTAAAGGAAGATTTGGAAAACTCAGGCGTCATTACATCTTTTCTTTTCCCTTTTTTCTTTTTTTTTTCCAGAATAAGCTATTGTAGCTTGGCTTTTTAGGCCACAAATAAATTCTTAATCATTTGTTCACACTTATGTCAACATAGATGTTGTTCGATAATAGAGGTATCAACCATTTGCTTATCGTTTCTTTCGTATCCGAATGCATCAAATTCTTTGAGAAAAGTTGGCTCAGGTTTTAGTATGGATTGTTTTTCATTTGAGTATGGAGGGGGGCTTCATGAACGGATTAATGAGCAAATTTAAAATAACCTTTTTATAGTCAAAGCCTCCAACACTAGCACCCAAATACTGTATTCCTCTCAGTTATAACCAATTGGCTTCAAGTTCAAGCTTTGACACTTTAATATGAGAAAGGTAGCAGGGAAAACATACAAGGCTTCAATCTATTTTTGCTTGTTTTTCAAGGGTCAATAACTTAGGATAAATACATTTTAAACAATAAATGGTCTGCAACAAGGATAAAAATATGGAAAGCAAGGCAACGCATAACATCAAGGAAAAAGGTTGCGCTAAACGCATATATATATATATATATAT
>CAIGRT010007620.1:0-12924 GCA_903798405.1 Fraxinus platypoda
TACAATCATAACTTACTACAAATTACATCCGTTGATATTAAAATAACGTGATAAATTTAGATCAACTTAAGAAGATTATTGTAGAGTAATTGCTTCCATTTATGAAAATGGGAGGTTAATTCCCATTGATTGAAATTTCGAAGTATATTATAAAGAGTTCGTTGAGTTTGATCTTTAGATGAGACCATTTGCTCTATTTATAGGCTTATAAGAAGCAAATTAGTCACCAATGACACATCAACAATAGTTTCAATCTCAAAGTGTGTGCTACCACCCAAATTTGACGAGTTCGATTGGTTTTCTGAGTTCAGCCATGCCTAGGCGATGATTTCATGTCACCTAGATAATCATTACTTGTTTCTGATTTGCGAATGATGAGGTACAGATGTTACAAGTGCTAATGATGATTTCTTTTGGAAGATATCTATTCAGGATTAAATGATGATGTTCTTGAATGACGATGGCACCAGGCCGAGCTAACTAGAGGAGCTCTTAGTCCATCCTCTTTGAAATAGTTAGCATCTTTCATTAACTCTCCATAATATGTGATGAATATTAGGTAGAAGTGAGACTCTTCATCTTGTTAAATTGTAAATTTCTATTTATACATGTATTTTATTAAGGAACAACTTGATACGTAGAAATGTGCACGTATATACATGGGAAGAGATTGGCATATATTGTGATCTGTGTAGGAGTAATGACAGAGGATAAATTTACGGGGAGTTATTTCAATTTGAGCCACTGAAATTTCGTGAAAATCTCAATTGGGTGACTCATTTCTTAATTTGTGCCAATCAAATCGCTGAAATTCAATTTACTTGATAAATTTGTCATGTTACCTAATTATTTACATGAATATGCTTGCACAAATGACTTGCTTATGTAAGCTTTTGGTTAAAATTAATGTCTCTCTATAAATATTAAGACATCTCAATAATCTATTATGCTTGATGTTTACAAATGAACCAGATACTCCCTTCGTCACACAAAAATAGACTTTTTTTTCACACAAATTAAGAAAATGTAATGAATATAGAGATAGAATTTTAGAGAAATGTTTTTGGATGATTACCAAAGCCATATTCATATTTGTATTTATAGACAATTACAAGAGTTTGAATTATGAGAGAAAGTATACCAGACAGCTAACTATACATTTGAATTACAAAAGATTAGAGAGAATAAAGGAGTTGGTTGCTGAGTACAAATCAGCATGAATTTAAACCTGCATCTGTCCGATCCTTTAAGACTTCTTTTTGAATAGGTATTTCACGTGTTGATTCTTCAGTTATCTTATATTTGAATAGGTCTTTCACGATTTGGGCCTTTTATATTGGGTTCGAGTTTTTGGACCATTCATGAAATTATCAGGCAATAGCAACTAACCCACTGGACCAAACAGGCCCATTTATCGTCGTAGCCCAGAAATTAATTAGACTGGATATTTTGTGGTATCACAGCCCAACAGAGACAATAGTTGGTTTGAGACAGCCTTGATAGTATGGCGGCCTGGCCTACAGGCAGTAAGACGTTATGAGCCACTAAAAACTCTAGCCAACCTAGACCATGAGAAAGCCATACCGGTTCTTAATGCCCCAATGAATTCAGCTCGACCCAACTGACATCACTAGATATAAGAGTTAAGAGTTCTGTTATACACACAAGGTCGGTGACCGACCCAAAAACAGGGGCTTGATGTGGCTTTCATTCGGGTGTTAATTTGGATGGCCCACAATTCAAATCAAGGGCCGAGGTGTCGCCACCTCGGACCCCTATTTTTGGGTCGGTCACCGACCCTGTTTTTTTAGCCTTTTTGTAAGAGTTATCCATGTTATGTACTTTCTTGTTATCCATGTTATGTACTTTCTTGCACAGAATTCTAATGCATTGGCACCTGTGATTGCGAGACGCAAATTCATCTATTAAACTACTTGATCTAATAACAGTACAAATTCTGTTCCAAATTATGAGAACTCTTTCTTGACATTCAAACTATACAAAGAAAAACCAAAAGAGAAGCGGACGCACAAAAACAGGCATACAGAAGTCTTCTATTTGAAAAAGGGACAAGACGAACAAAATAAAAAATATCAGATTTTAGCTCGTTTTCTTTTAATTTTCCTCCATTTCTCTTTTTCTTAATATGGAGCGTGTTGTAGGAGCACACTTTTCAAAAGTGAACCCAAATATCGCGGATTGAAAACATTTTACTAAGGAACTCGCAAAAAATCTTTCAGATAATTAGTAATGAGATCGATTCTGCTTCATCATAAACATTCAATGAAATATCAAAAGAATACAGGCAAACATGAAACATTATTGTATCTCCAGAATACATGCACAACAATGCAGATAACAGAACTGTCTACTAGGAATGTATAATACAACCATAGTAGAATAATGACATTCCCCAAAAAAACAAAAACACAAAAATTGATGTCAAAGTATGAGTAGCATAAGAATGACCATTTACGTAAGAACTAACCCATTTATTTCCCGGAGGCACTTGACGTCATCCTTGAAGCATCTGCATTGAAGTAATTGAGATGATCAATTTCAGAAAGAATAGTTTGAAGTAATTGATTGTAGAAGACTAAAATACCTATTTTTATTGTTAATAGTCATTATAACAGTTCTTATTATAACAGTTCTTTCGTGTTTCTGAATTGTAAATGTCATAGTTGATTTTAGTACTTTTGCAAGGTCGTGTTTTTGCCAACTCTATCGCTTTGTGTACTGCATGCTTGGCTAAGCTTGAAAAAATTGTAATTTTTTAAATGAATACTTTTTTGTCAGTCAAAATTGGAAATAAGCAAGTGCTTGAATGAATGCATACAATCACTTATACTAAAATAATCGTGCTTACCTTTATACACAACTAATGGCCTTGCATAGATATTCTTGATTGAAATCTTCATGGAGTTAATTTCTCTGGAAGTGGAACAACTGCTTCAAAAGCTTCAACAAGCATTGACACCCTTCTTTTCTTAGCTGGGGTTAGTTTCGTGACAATGTGTTGAACTGCATAGTCTAGCATCCATTGCTCAGCCTTTTTTCTCTCATCCATCATTTGATGCCTCAAGTCAGCTTTCTCTTGTTCAGTATCAGGCATAACTGAGTGGTGCCATGGTGGTCGCAGGTTAAGTGTCCTTGCCTTCTCTAATGCTTTTATGGATCTCTTGAGGAGGATTAGTTTTTTCAGCTTGCTCCAGTTCTTCGATTTCAGTGACTCTGTTTTTCTGGCCGACTTTAGTTTCTGGTCTTCTTGACCAACTGAAATTCCACCTTCACATGTGGTACATTGTGTCTTGTTTTCTTGGTTAAGACTTTCTGAGATCTCCTGGTCTGGACTAAAGTCACTTGTAACTGATTGCGTATCAGATGAGTCGTCTTGAACTTCTGGAAGAAGGATCTCATCAACTGCCTCTTGTACGAGTTTGACCGCATCAGTTTTGGTGAATGCACCATTCAAATGGCTAGGAACACGATTTTCCTTGCCCAGGTCAAAATCGGATTTTGGGAAATAATCACCATTGCTTATTTTAGGCAATTCATTGCAATCTTCTACTTCCTCATCATCTGTTCCATCAAGAACTTGGCTTCCAACTTTTGCAGCAATACCCGATACCACATGCTGATATATCGAATGCCACATTCTGATATAGTTTTGCCTTTCCAACTGGATATTGTGTGACCCATTCTCTGTCTCTGAATCTTTGCTATCAGATTTGTTAACTTCTTGAAAAACTCTGAGTTCTGGCGCAGCATCTTGATCAGCCTCAACCATTACTTTGGTTTCTAGATCGAGCATACCACTATGAACAGCTGATGAAATAGTATCCTCAGTTGATAATCCATTACCATCTAGAATCAAATTTTTGGATTCACTGCTTCCATAATCTGGATTTTTGGTCTCTTTTTTCCCAATGGTTGGGAGGAAATTACCAGAGCGAAACTTGGAGTTTAAACAGACAACTGAATTCTCTTGAATTCCCTGTAAGTTGTGTTCAAGTGCTGTTTCACCATTATCAGATTTCAATTCAACTATTTCTTTGGCCTCTTTGTATTCGCCATTTTCTTTACGAAGAGACTCGAAAACTTCATGGGTAATACCAGCAAATTTTTGGCTATTATCTTCATTCTGTGTAACCACCGTTTCAAAGGCTTTTACTAGCAAAGACACTTTTCTTTTCTGAGTAGGGGCAAGCTGACTGACTGCTTGGCGCAGTGCATAATCAAGCATCCACTCCTCTGCTTTCTTCCTCTCGTCCACTGTTTGAGGCCGCAAGTTGACTTTTTCTGAATCAGGTTCAGGCTTCAAAGGCAGATGCTGTGGGCTCGGGCTCCTTGGATTAAATTTCCTCAATTTCTCTAATTCTTTGATGAATCTTTGAAGTAAAATCCATTTTTTAAGATTACTCCAATGTTTTGGTGCTTTCTTCTGAGATTTGCTTCCAAACTTTTTATCAGTTTGCACTATCTTTTGACCAGAAATATCAGTATTGGCGACACCTACCTCCTTCAGATCAGATGGTGCATTGCCTTCCCCCTTATCAGGCTCATATTCTCTGGAACTTTCTTGTACACAGCCTGTGGAAGTGGAGATCATTAGTATTCTACCTGTGAGTTTAAAAAAGAAAATGAAAGCACCCCATTCCTCAAACACCCACTCCCACTCATACAAACACATCCATGCGCATGGACGCACACACTCATATATATATATATATATATATATAGAGAGAGAGAGAGAGAGAGAGAGAGAGAGAGAGAGTTTTCCACACCTTCATCTTGATTTTTTTCGAAGAGTTCGTGTTCATGAGTGGAGTCGCTTGTCATTGACTGATCATCGGATGTCTGGTCTTGAACTTCTGGAAGAAGAATCTTCTCAATTGCATCTCGGACTAGCTTGACTGCAAAAAGCTTGCGGACTTCAACATCTTGAGTTTCACAGTCGCTGTTCAGTATGCCCATATCAGAACCAGAAAAATCCGTGCGCAGTTGTAAACTTTCTTTTGCAGGCAATACATTGGAACCATCAACACCGTGAAGTGGCTGGTTTACAGACTCTGCAGCCATACTTTCTGCCATATGTTGATGTATCAAGTTCCACATACTGATATGCCTAACTTTACTTAACAAAGGTTTGTTTTCTTCATGAAAACGGGTATTATCTGAAGCTGGTGAGATGACTTTGTTACTTTCTGTAACTTCATCAAAATTGTCTGGAGTTAATGCATTCGAGACGTCAGATGCAGTAAAATCACATTCTCCTCGCATGGAAGTTGGAGTATCCTTATTTTGGGCACTGATTTGTACATCTAGTTTCAAAGAAATGGCAGATGCATGTGTATCAGAAAAATCAGCAGCTCCACTTTGACGGGTCGCATGATTGTACCCATTCCCAAGATTTGAGTCTGGAACTCGATGGTGTGGGAAGTCTACATGAGCAGTTCTTTTATACTCATTTGGTTGTCTTTTGATGCAAGAGCACTTCAAACAAACAATTCCTTGCTCCTGTATAACATAATTCTTGACTCCATTAAGACTCTCCTTGTAACTTTCCTCAGGGTATGATGTTTCACCAAATGCAATTTCGACGAGATCGGACTCTTGAATACCATTGTACACATCTCCAAATAGCCTAGATTTTGGTTTAGTATTGATCTCCGTATCAGAATCCACAACATTTGAAGCACTGAGGCAAGATGTTTCATTCATTTTTACTTCTAATGCACACGAACTAGAGATATCCCCCTCATTATCAACATAAGAGGTGGCTATACTGTCACTCTCTCCTTGCGCCAATGGCTGTACATTAGAAATCATTTGCCATCTCTGAAGATCTTTCCTTCTATCCCTAGAACGTTTTGTGACAGGTGTAGCCTTGGATCTGGGTTTCGTGCTCTTTTTTTTCTTCAACGATCGTCTTCTGTTGTACAAGAGGTGCTTTTTTGGATGCACAGGATCATGAGCCTCGTCACAGTGTCCATGAAGAGAACAGTGATGGTATTGACACACTTTCATCACTGAAATCTTTTCTGGTTCAGTTTCCCCGGGAACAAGCTCCACACGTTTGGCAAACCTCGAGTCCTTGAGTGTGGAAGAACATGTTGCTCTATCAACATTTACATCCTGAGAAACTTGAGAATACTTCAACGAAGACCTCTTGGGCTTGAAACTTGTCTTCTTTACTAGAATTTTCACATTTCTAAGGTTCAACGCAGTCGATGAAGTTTGCGTAGATTCAACACTGAGAGAAGCCACATTCGATTGTGAAGAATGTGAACTACTTCGATCACTATTATCAAAGCAAAATTCAGAATTTGGGTGAATTTCCTGAAAATTCGCCTTTTTCCCTTTGGAAGAACTAGTTGCCTGCATGTAACGCGGTGTTTCATCTGATACTTGGAGCAAAGATTTCGGTTGAGGTGTTACTACATCATCAGAAATATCCATAAAAATCCAATCACCGGCTCTTGATCTAGCCCTTCTCCTGAATGTTTTTAGATTCCTAAAATTTTTCAGTGTCTTCTTGTTAGTTCTGTTCTTGATTCCGGTATCCCGGTATTTATCTGGCAGTCCATTAACTTCCGATCCACGAGTTGAAGAACTCAATGAAAGGGTTCCATCACATTCACTTCCACACTGATGACACATACCATAGAAAACACCAAATCTTAGATATTGTCCAACAGCTAGCTATTCTGTCTCAAGATTAGTATTCCACTCAAATCCCAACTACATAATAATCAATAAGCGTAAAAATATATAAAATCTTGATAATGCCCACCAGGTGTTCTACTATTAAACCATTAAGATATGTACAAGTACTACTGTTTCAAGGAATTAAAGTTTTTTTTTTTTTCTTTAGATCATCATAGTTTTTAAATACCCAGAATCTAAAATAATGGAATTAATGCTTTATATACATGAAAATGGAATCAAAATCAATTTCAAGAACTTGAACTTACAGGAGAATTTTCTTTCTTTCCATCTGAATTGGTTGTGGCCCTCGGGTAATCTGGCGATGAATCACAAGACTCCATTAAACTTGCTTTTGCTGCAGGATTGACTTTATAAATCAAACAGAAATAGTTTACAATGCCGCTTCAAGAAAATTCAACTGCCATAAAGTCCATATAAGATTTTCACAGAAACGGGCAGATGTAAATTACGAATCAAAATACAAGATTTTGGTATAATATGACTGAAAATACTATAGATTCCAAATTTTGACTTCGTACTCAAGCTGGTTGGCTTTTGTTTTTAAAAAAATTGTGCAGTAAGCAGCAGCTTACGTACGAAAAAATGGTTGAATTTGGACTTGTGCAAATTGGTACGTTTGACTGAGTTAGCCTTTCTTACTGACTTGACTCTCTTTGTTCAAAGGGATTTTTAATTGGGAATGAACTTAGCTGAAACTAACATAATTATTGGATTTTCTTCTTTAAATTTCTGAATATGAAATCATAGTGGGGACAGTTGTTAGTTGTTCTACATTCAGTATAATTTCTTGAATGAATGGGTATATGAGAAAATGCAGAACTGATCTGTCCATCAACTTTTGCAGTTGTCTAAATTCTAAACGCGTGGACCAGACTCCAATTTCTTCCCAGTTGTTTCTCGTCAATCACACCGCCGAATGCGATAAGAGAGATTTGTGTTGGAAAGTATAGGTTAAGTGTGAAACTAGTTCACAGAAAAAATGGGAAAAGTAACTCATAATTCGTATTGAATGTCTTTTTTGAAAGATCTGAATGGTTTTGATTTATGGGATTGTTTGTTGCTTGATTTTAATCTAAGTCAAAGTCAAACAATCAATATTAATCACATTTTTTATGGGTCTCACAGCTTTTCAATTACACATTTCAAAAATTTCAATCACAATTTACTAAAAATCTAATTTTAATCTAAAAATCTGTTCATATTTCTTTTCTTGTGGTCTTATCGACTATTTGAACCTTTTGGCCAAATGTCATCAATAGATTTGACGGGATATAACAGATCATAATGGTTAATTTGTTATGACTGAAAAAGGAAACTAATAAGCACTGGAAAGCATTTTATTGGATAGAAATTTTATCCTATGCCATTTAAAAAAAATGAAGACCAGCGATATTGGATAATGTTAGCGAATTAACGAGAATGATGTAATCAACACATGAAATAATAAGCGAGATGAATGACACAATTTGAAGTAGTGATCACAATATAAAGAGAACACAATGATATGGCAGAAGAACAAAGATTTTAATAATACTAGAGAAAAATACAAAGAACGTTATTTATCTAATACTATTCTAACTCTCTCAAATCATATGAAAGCCATACAAGTTGTGGACTATATATAGGACTCAAAAGAATATGTTATGGTTGGAAAAAAAGATAAAAGACGAGCAAAAAATGAGGAAATAATATTTCCCCAAATAACACTGCCGCTCGAGTGGTAGACAAGCGCTGGCAAGAGGCACACGGCACTCGAGCGGGAAGTGAGCAGCTGATCAGCGCTCCCAATGGTGCCCCGACGCTGAGTTTTGGTAAATAATTCAATTTTTCATCCCGATTTGTGCCTGGTGCCCTGTTTGGGCACCCCAAGCACCCAATAGTTGCTCCAAACTTCAATTGTCAACTTTGATCCCTCTTTAACTACTTTTTGAACAAAAATACAAAATCAACGTCGAACATTGGGTCACATATTCAACAAATCTCCACCTTGACACAAATTTCACTGCAACAAATAGATCTTCAAAATTTCTTCACCTGGAAACAAATTCAACTGTAAGAAATAATTAATGGCTCTTCAACAAAGCACTCTCCAGCAAAAATTCTCCTCATTCACAAAGTCCACTAGGACAAACTCAATTAATTGAATCCAAGCACTGCTCAACAGAATCACCTCAATATTGAAATTGCTCGAATTATTACCACGAGCAATACAATCACAATTAATTCAAAAATTGCCAACCTGGTTCGAAACACACCTTGAAACAAAATCAACTCTAAATGCTTTTGTAGAAGGTTCCTTACTAGACTGAACACCTTTTGTGACCAACATGAACAAAAAAACATTCTCCATCTCTAGCATCAGATCCAACTAGAGGTTTCATCTTCTCCTTTGAAAACAAAGCATCGTTTACCTAAACGACATAAACGAAGCAAGCAACAAACATAGTATAATCAAGGCCAAATCTTCTTCCTCTTATTTTACCTCCAAATCAGGGACGATTTCTTTAAAGATAGCAAGGTTTTCTTCAAATGATGTACCTCCTATCATGTGGTGAAATACAAACGCTTCTTCATACGCAAGTTGTTGGTTAGACTCTTAGTTATGTAAAATTGCTCCAACTTTAACCATAATTCAATTGTAGTTTTCTCCTTCAAAACGTCATAAAGTATATTATTCGAAAAATGAAAATGAAGCTATGATAGAGCCTTCGATCCTTACATTATTTCTTCTCAATCGACCAATTTGAAGGCATCTTGTTAAATCCCAATAAAGCATCGTCCAAATCAATTTGAGTGAGCACTGCTTACATCTTTACCCACCACAATGAAAATCATATATTGTGAGAAAAAAAAAGTGAAATGGCATATTTCATGATTGCCATCCCAAAAAAGAAATCAAATATTGTGAAAAATAACAAACTTGACTCTAATACCACCTGTTAGAGAATTAACAAGGATTATGTAATCGACAAACAATACCACATTTTAATAATGAGCAAGATGAATGACACAATTTGAAGTAATGATCACAATAATATGGCAGTGGAACGAAGATTTTTATTGATAATGGAGAGAACTACAAAGAATATTGTGTATCTAATACAATTATGACTCTCTAAAAGTCATATGAAAGCCATACAAGTCGTGGACTATATATAGGACACAAAAGAATATGTTTGGTTGGAAACAGAATAAAAAACGAGCTAAAAATAAGGAAACAATATTTTCCCAAATAACACAACCGCTCAAGTGGAAAGCTAGCGATGCCCAACGCTTTAATAGGAAGCGAGTTGCAAACCGACTCTTCCAATAGCGCCTCAGCGTCGAATTTCAGTAAATCCAATTTTTCATCCCAATTGGCGCCTTGGTGTCCCGTTTGGGCACCCAAACGCCCAGTTGCTACTCCAAACTTTAATTGTCAATTTTGATCTCCTTTTAACTCATTTTTCAACCAAAACACAAAATCAACATCGAAATTTGGTTCACATATTCAATAGATAAAAAAAAATGGGATAATTACCGTTGCACTTCCACACCTTTCAAACAGTTACAAACTTTCTCCTTTCCTTTTATGTATTGCAATCGTCACCTCAAACCTTTCAAAATATTGCAGTCGGAGTCCAAATCAATGAAAATCGTCTAACCTACTGTCAGTTGACCAAGATAGATTTGACATTTTTAACCAATTAAGTGGATGGTAAACCGACAACTTTAAAATATTACCATATAAAATAAGTAAAAATAATTTTTAAAATAACAAAAAAGGAAAAGGAAAATAATGGAGAATACCATAGAATACGCTATCTAAATCATTCACGTGTTTGTTATTTATGAATCTTGATTGCATGTTCTAGTCGAGCGATGTCTATGAATATTTTATTATGTGCTGATTGAATTATTTTAAATTGCGATCAAATTATTTGTGGCCAGTTCTTGATGTAATTCATTATTTCGAGTCTGTAACAAGATAGGTAGATTACGGCTCCATCATCTTGATTTAATTTTCTTTTCAATTAGATTTAAAATTGTAAACCTACGGGACATAGGAATTATGTAATTCTTGTAATTGTTGAATATTGAAAATGGATTGAAGATTGAAGACCTAGAAGACATAACGAAGAAGATCAAGAAATTACAGCAAAAAAAGAAGAAAAAATCTGCCTGCGTGGCAGAACTCTGCCTGTGCAAGCAAACTGACTGCGTGGCAGAACCCTGCTTGTGTGGGCAAACTGCCTGTGTGGCAGAATTCTGCCTGCATGGCATATTCTACCTAGGCAGATTGCCTGTGTGGCAGTAGTTAAATTCACGTTTACCTCGTGTCGGTATTGTAATGGACTCCCTATAGGAGGGCCGCATTGTTCTAGTTGCTTGATTGGATCTCTTTATGATAAGATCGTCTAAATAGAATATAATTGGTGATCATGTTGTAGATGACAAAATTATTTTCAAATATTTAGAGATTGAGACAAAGGTTATACACTTAAATCGAACTTATCTATGAACATCCTATAGAGGCTCTTGTTTTTAATTTTGGTGACCAGATAAAACGACAATAGGCTTAATATAGACATTTGTTGTTAGATACAATTTGTCTAGTGGAAGTGTCTCGGCTTGATCAGAAGACACGGTGACCTTTCCTATAGAGAGGCATGTTGGATCATGAGGATCGAATTGTCATTGCATTATTGTAGTTCGATGGATCTGCATATGCATTCTTGCATCATATACGAATGATGGCCCAAGAATAGCTAACCAAGAGGGAGGTAAATTGATTTTTAAAACTCTTTCAAAAAAATTAATCTAAAATCAAGCACGTAATAACTACTGGATTAATTCAAATAATAAGCATGAATANGAAAGCAATAAGTAAAGAGGGATAGCGATTGCAAACGATATAATAATGAAGGTTAGATCCAATCCAATGATCTACGTCCTCCGTTACCAAGTTATCTGGCACGAGCAATGCCAATTTTTTTTATGTTGATTGACTTGTAATGCAATCCAACCATTTACAAAGCTTTCGATGACTTACAAATAAGGAGCATATTATTGATTGCATGGCCAATTTCTTTATTTAAAAAGACAATTTCTTTATTTACAAAGCAAGGCCAATTTCTTGATTGCATGTTCTAGTTGAGCGATAGCTATAAACACTTAAATTTAATTGTTAAAAATAACAATAATTTGTTTGTTATAATCAAAATACAAGATCAACCATAGGTCAACAATTTTCTCCTTTTTGATTGTGACAAACAAGATGATTTGAAGAATTGGATTGAGCAATCGATATCAATTTATCATGCAATTCGCATTCCCCATGTCTTTTACAAATTGATAAACATACATTCAAAGCATATAGATGAGTTTCCCTATTTCCCCCTTTTTCATATACTCTAAGCAAATTATTGTAAAGTCGAATCATGCATAATCATCTCACTCGTATTCCCCCTTTTGTCATAAAAAAAAAAGCATAAGGCAAAACATGGATCATAATAACCATAGCATGGATCATAAAAGAAAACCATAGCTAATGATGTCTAAAAACAACAAAATAAGTTGAACATGAAGATTGTAGGTAGAAACATAAAGATAATCTAAAATAGCCACAAAATCAAGGACTACGGCTACGGAGGAGACGGTGGAGGAAAATGTGCATAGAAGTGAGCGTAGAACCGAGCCTGCATTTTCGCCTGTTGTGTTTGAATGGCATCCTGTTGAGCTCGTCTGGCGGCCTGCTGAACCTGTAACTCCCGAAGCATCCCGCCAAGCCATCAACTGAAGATGTAAGAGAATCATGTGGCCATTGAGAATATTGTAGTGATCCTTGGTAAATGTGAAACCACCAGTCGAAGAACGAGGAGCACTAGAGGTGAGAACATTATGAGGAGGGTGCAGAACTTTCGGTATATCATCAGCATCGTCATCCTCATCACCTTCAGAAGGTAGAGTCAATGGACCCAAAGTGGGGTCAAACCCTTTTGTGTGTGTCACCCACTGACCATGTTCTTTTACTATTTTCATTCGTTTAAGAGTTTGAATGTTGATATTGTCGGAAGGGCAAAGTTCAACAAATGTCTCATCGTGTAGTAAAATGTCAAAATGTTTAAAAAAATTTGTAAGAAGCATTCCGTAAGGTAAAGCTTTAAGATGTCGTGTGGAATGCACAAGTTTCATGAGACCTAATGCAATAGT
>CAIGRT010007626.1:0-12702 GCA_903798405.1 Fraxinus platypoda
AAGAAAAATGAAGCAGGTGTATGAATTAGTTGATTTTTGTTAATATCTTTCTGGGACTTCTTATGTTGATTTATGGTGAATTAGTTGTGGGTTCTTGCTACGGTGGTGGTCTAATTGGGTTCAACTGGAAGTGGTGGTTCAGCAGGTGGCGTTAGTAGGTTTTTGCTGTAACAGTGGTGGTTGTTGTGTTAATGTTCGGTAGGTGATGGTGTTATTGGTGAATGGAATGGCATGATGAGACGCTATTGACGAGATGGAGAACTGGGATATGGGAGGGTGTGTGATTCCGAAGGTGGAGAGGCAATAAGTTGCAGGCGACGGAGATGTGAAATACAGTGTATAGTTCCAGCCCAAGTTGTTTTGGGTTTGATTTTGGGATAGAAATCTGAGTGAGGCGGCGATAGGGTTAATTTATTGGTGTGGATAGCAAAATTCCGGTGATGGAGCCTTAGAGGCGACTGTGGTATCGACGTCGTGGAAGAGAAGGTGGTGATGGTGGAGGCGTTGTCGGTGGGTGGTGGTGATTTTGGGGTAAGGGGTTAGAATGGGGTAGGGGTGGGGGAGATAGTGTGGGTGGGTTGTTTTGGTTTTTATTTTATGTCTGTTTTTTTATTTTTGATTTATTAGTTAATATAATTGTTTTCCTTTTTTTTTTTTTGCGAAAAAAAATGTAAATTTAACATATTACCCTTTAGAATTGGTCAAAATAAGTCAAATTCTAATTCTCTGAGGTTAAACCAACGGTTTTCATCCATTTGGACTCTATGTATGGATTTTTGAAAGGTTTGGTACCCACAGTGGTACAAATGAAATATTTGAGCAAAATCTGTAATTAAATAAAATATTCGGTACCATAACTGTAATTTAAGAACGTGTAATTGAACAGAAAATGGAAAATATTAAACAAGGTCTAGATATGAAAATGGAGACAATACTATAAGCCTATAAGGAGGTAGTACCGTTAAAACCGAAACGAACGTTAATGATTTTCCCTTCTCCTTTTTCTCGTTCAATCAGCTGTTCAAAATCGTCGCTGCCACCGTCAGCTCTCAGCCACCGCCGACCACCTGGAGAAAATACATACAGATATATAGAGAGAAAGAAAGAAATATAGAGAGGGAGGGGGCCAGTGCGTGGAGACAGAGATTGAAAGGATGATAACGCGGTCAAATTTGGCGGAGCAGCTGAGAGAATATCAAATTCGATCAAAGCACGGCTGGGCTTCGACATCTTTTTTCTCGTCCACCTCTCATCTTACCTCCTCTAGGTATGTTTTCCATTTAATTAATTCTTTCAGTTTTAATTATCTCGTTTTCCTTTCATCAACTGTTCTTATTTCTCTCTGTCTTGGTATTTAGGGTTCCTTCAAACCTAATTTTGGTGATTTTATGCTTCATTTTGCTTTTCTCTTCATCTCTTATGCTGAATTTGCGTTTCTGGGATTTTTATGCTAGAATTAGATCAACTTGGATTTGCATTTATGGAACATTTTGACTGAACAAGTGGAGCATTGAATTGTGGGGTTCGAGATATTCATTAGAGAATTATGTTATTTGGAATAGAATTAAGTCGACACAATTGGTTTCTGGAAATGATATCATGTTTTGGAGTCGTTATGATTCCATAATTACCGTGTAAGAGTGTTAATTCTAGGTATGTCTATTCGAGGGATGTTTCTTTGAACAATGATTGGAAGGAAACAAATGTTCTTTAAACAACCAATTAGGAGATAGAGAATTCGATTAATGGCTCAGTGACACCTTCAAGCCATTTAGTATTGTCTATCCGAGACTGTAGAGAATAGTGACAATGTGGATTCCATTTGTTTTGTTAGAATTCTTCTGTGTACATTACGAAAATTTTGAACACCATAAATTTCTGCTTTCGAGTTCACCTAAATACAGCTGTTGTCGTATACAGTGACCAATATCAATATATTGGAAAATTAAATACCTGATTAATAGGGAAAAAACACAACTTACGTTTAAGTGTTTCATGGGTGACGCGTGAGACAGTTTAAGTTTAATGAAAGTAGAACTCAGTAAGGCCTGTCAGACGTGAGTAAGTGTTAAGTTCAGAAAAAAACTACAGTTTTATGCTTAAAAGAGGGAGGATATATATGCCCCAACATGTATAGATACTTGAGTTGTAGAAGAGACCTTGTTAAATAATTGAATCTATTTTGTGACCTATAGATCAATGGTTATGCTCTAAGATTGCATTCAATGGCTAAAATTTAACGAAAGATAGGGTGCTTAATTGATTTGAACATTGGCAACAAGTGTTTGTATACTTATCTTTATAGAAGAGATTCACTTCCACATGTTGGAAGTTTAGATACGCTGACAATCCATGGAGTTTAATAAATCCTCACTTCGACGTTTCGCTTTCAATAAAATAGTCTCCCAAATTTCTATTCAGTCTGAAGTAGTTGAGTTTTTGAGAATGCGTTAATAGTCAGACAAAAAGAGTTGCACATGTGCAACATGTGTAGTGAAACAACGTTGATAGAAAAAAGTAAAAAAAATTGCTAAACCTGATCTTGAAATGTGTCTGCATCAACAAATGAGGCTTGGAGAAAACTAATTAATCAAGAATATTTTAATCCCAGTAAAATAAAAAGAAAACCTGCTAGACATATTAAACCCATAAAACACAGCCACCTCTTGTTGCCCATTGTCACCACCGGAACTTTTCTCCATCCACACACCATCACCCTCTGATTCAATATTCACTATGGCCAACCATTTGATTCCCCGTTACCACCGTACCACTTAGTTCCTTCACCATCATTTAGCTGTTGACCACTGCTGCCACCACCTTTTCGGAGCCCAATTATTATCATTAAGGTTGCTTTTGGCCATGCTAGATTACAACAAATAAATAGTTCTCCAGTCAAAGCATGAATGTTCATTAATTGGACAGTAATAAAGCTAAATTTCATAAATTAAGTAGATAATCCTAAAATGCAGACAAAACTCTATAAGTTGATAATTAGAATATGGCCTCCTTTTCCAAGTTCTCTTTTTACCTATCTATTTCTACTCTGATTTCTCTCCAATCTCATTTCTTTCGCAGACTTAAGTTTAAACCATTCAAAAATTTCATTTATTATTTTAACCTAGTACCATATGCACTTTGTTTGATTTCTAACAGAAGGAAAGGGTGTCATTAGGTTGATGGTGGAATTAGGTTGGAGAAGATGGGAATGTCAAGTTCTAGGGGCAGGAGGTGAGACAGTAGAGTTGTTAGGATTGCAGAGGCTGCAAATGGAGGGTGAATCGGGGTGGCTGGTGGTAGATGAAATGGTGTTAGAGTGGGTCTTGTTAATAATCACGAGAAAAGTGACAGGAATGTGTGCACTATGGAAGTGGCTTCCTTCCCTACACTAACACCATGATCATTTAGGTATGTGCTTCTGATGAGGACAATCTGATTAAGATGTGATTGGTTGACTAATGTAATACACTGCCTTATCGTACACATTGTACCTAAATAATGTCAACACAATCTTCCATCAAAGTGCGTGGCATAAAAATTATTACAAATTGGACTACTTTGTGCCAAAATTGAAACCTGAAGGCCTACTGTATTAACATTTGAATGTCTTAAGACTTAAAGGAGAATTTGCCTAAAATTCAGAGACTTTTAGGATTAAAGAACATAATCTTGCATCTTTTTTATATATCTTTGACCCCAACAATAAATATAGTATGCCAGTTTCTTGGTGTAGTCAACAACTGGCTTTTCAAATCTAACAGAAACAAACCAAGTACTCATTGATTAATTGCCTTCCATGTTCTCTTTTTCTCCAGCTCCATATTTAGAATCCAGTATCCTTTCACCCCATCTAATCTCACACGCACACAAAAGAAATGGATTATTAAAGCACATGCACCAACCCATTTACATTGTCTTGAGAGCATCTGTGAAACTGCAAATTCTGGAAGTTACCCAGATATAACTTTTCTAACAAGATATATGTTAAAGTCAAATCTAAGTTGCGAAAGCTGTTGTGTTAAAATTAGCAAAAAGTGCAAAGCTTTAGCATAGCCATCAAAACTATGAATTATGTTGCTGTTACACGACATGTGTCATCAGTACTACATTCAAGCCAGGCCGGATTCTGTGGCATCTGTGCTAAACTGAGTACAGGTCTGGTTCTGTGGAAGACAAAGGTCCTTATTCAGCAATGTGAAGTGTACTCCAATCAGCGTTCCATAAATCAATGAGTGAAATCAGTTCTATAACTTAATTCGACGAAATATTATATGAAAATCATCATTGGAAGAGTTCATGAGATTCATCCTTGAGATTTATCACCGAAAATAAGTGTTGTATTGAAAACATATAGGATTAACCATTATAAGTCATCATATCAGGGCAAGTAGCTAGTGGTGGTATTCCCTGACAAGAAATCGTCTCTGATTAATGGGCAAGGCAAATGCTGATGATGACATCCCCAACGTATTTTGTAACACTCATCTTTCATTTGGTACAGAAGATTAAGATGGATAAATAAACACACAACAAAGAAGAAATAAAAATAAGATAAATGGGATTCAATTTGCATAAGCTGATAGTAATGGTCCTAATGGAAGATAGAACACTTGAGAAACAAACTAAGGGGCCATGTCTCGGTTGGACAGAAAGTTAGCAGGCGCAGTGTTCACTGGAAAATAGATATCAATATAGAAGGTAATTAACTTTTGAATGATGAGTTTACTTTGGGTAGAAGTGGAAATCAATTATCTATTTAAATTCAGGGTGTTACTTAGATTGAAAATTGGAATATTTGGTCAGAAAGAGGCACAAGACTTGAACTCTTACAATAAGTGGATCCCTCATAACACAAGAACATTCTCATTCCAATATATTTGATCATTGAATTTTGGCTAGTACTCACCCCACCCCCCCAAAAAAAAATTCCAATCCCAGTTGCCATTTGAATAAGTTGCATTATACACATTAATGGCCAAGTTATTGGATCCATTAGCTTATATTGTGGACTAATCACTGCAGGGATGGGCTTTTATGCATGGCACCCACCTGGTGACTGTATTGTTCTCCTATCCTCTGTTTTCAGACGTTCTAGAAATTGGATGTTGAATGTGACCTATGTTCTAATCTCTATGGTTACATAGTGGAATTGATAGTTTAAGATCTGCTAAGGTCTTCTCTATGCACATGTTTTGTTTTTGAGTTTCTAAGATATTTTCAGAATTGAAATTCTGATTGGTTGCTGTAGACATTTACAGGATTAGCAAGTTCTCAACTTGTATTTGCATTACATTTGTAAAATGTGTTGCTTGTTATTTTCATGAAATATATTGTTACTTTCTCGATATATATTTTTATTGCGCTTGTGCATTTCCGAGAATTTCCGTATCTCATATGCTGTGTTTCTTGGATGTAGGGTGGATGTTGCAATCTTCGTGATATGGGAACTTATCATTTTAGCATTCATCGTTTTCTCTGTTGTTTCTTTATATTTTAGACATTTGAGGTTTGCTGTTATTTTGGTATTTATTACAATGCTACTGTTTTTATGCATGAAAATTACGAAGCAAGTAAGACTGGCCCGAAAAAAGAAGCGGAGGATGCTTCTTCCATTATCTATGTAGAAATCAATTAAGTGAAAACTCTTTTGCAACCATGTAGCTTGTGCAAATCCTTGCCCATTGCTTTTGGTCATCTTTTCGTTTTCCTTCCTTTTTTTCTTAGTGTATGTAATTGCACTGAACGCTAGTTGATTTGAAGAATATAATTGATATGATTAGTTCTTTATGAGATTATAAGGTGGTGACTATAGTTTGAACAGTTTTGATGTTTTGGACGGAATGGATTAATCACCTCTTTGGCTGTGTTGTTAATACCTTCGTCTTTTTGAATCTCTTGATGGATTTATCTTGTTGGGAACTGTAGATTTGGTTTTTATACTGGCATTACATGTCCTAATTATGTTTTCGTTGCACAAACTTAGATATAGTAAACTTGAGGCTATCGTCCTCCACCTTGTGTATGGAAATACAGACCATATTTGTTGTTACTGAACAGAAGATCAAATGGTGCATCTCTTCAATTGTATACTATTTTCCGTTGTCTTGATTTCACATAGATTAGTGAATGACCTTACATTGTGCATTTGATAAATGGCCTACATCAGAGAAGTCTCGATTAATTAGCAACAGTTGTAAGTAGCTTTTCACGTTATCATAGTCGACCTACTCACTGGGGCTTGAAAAAGTGGACTTCTATTCCGTGTGTCACTATGGTCCATATTGCGCTCAATACTAGTAGAATGCTCAGTATAAGTCCCAGAGATCCTAGTGACCAATTGAGATACCACATTGCCCTATACTTTTCTGGCTTCTTGATCATAATCCACATCAAGCAGGGATATGCTAAAGTTACTGGCAATGCAATCCCTCCTATCAGTCCAGCCAAACTTGGCAAGAATGGGAATGCTATGGCTACGAAGAGTGTCAGGCATCCAAAGAACATGCGCAGTGCCGTCCTAACCCACAATGGACACGGTCTGTTCTGATTGCTAGTATACCTGAACTCGAAATTGTCGAAAACTGGCATTGCGTATATTTGGAAAGAGGTGAGGCTGTTGATCAAGACCAAGAGACTTGCTAACCCCAAAATAACCTTACTTGTGTCATGTCCATGATACTTGGCCAATGCACTCAAGATCCCGGCATTTGCAGGCATTTGGTCGAAAAGTGCATTATCATCAGAATGGAGAATTAAAAAGTTCCCATATGCCCAATAGCCTCCTATTGCCAGTGGAAACAAACAGCAGGAGATGATTAGATATGCAAACTTCACCCCTTTCCACATTGGCTGATGCGATGGGTGCTTTAGACTAGAAGGCATAGTTCCCTGCGAAATTAACTCCAATATACAAATCAATCAATCATATTATTTAATAATAAATTTGAATGACTGAACTATCCCTTTCTTTCCTTTTCAAGTTACAAAAATACCGTTTGTACATAAATGGTTTTGCCAGAAGGCCACCAGAATATTCACAATGAGGGGCCCATCTTGTATTTTTTTTAAAAAAATACGCAGACCCCACCGTGTGTGTTCTGTTGGTCTTCTGTGGCTTTTGCTTCTGTACACGAAGCAAGATTGTTTAAGTTAAAAGAAATGGTTATTTTGAGAGTATTCTTACTTTATAGACGTATACTTGGTTGGCCCATGTTTGTTGTAGATTAAAATCAGATTTTTAGTAGATTTTGATAAAAGTTGATGGAATGTGTGGATGAAAAGTTGTGGATCTCATAAAATGTATGGTTAAAATTAATTGTTGACCTTGATTTGAGATTAAAATCAAATTTTAATTTGTACCAAACGGGGGCTTGGGTTATTCTTGATGAACAGGGCTGGCCTGTTCAAACCCCCTATAGGCGGGCCGCCTGCAGGGCATTGTTAACTTTCACTAATACATATTTTACTAATCACAATTGACGTAGGGCTACAAATGTACTAATACGCATTAACGTATGTAAAGTATCTTTTAGATTAAGCTCTTGTTTGATGGGGGATTAAAATCACGTTTTTAGTAGATTTTAATAAAAATTGATGAAATGTGTGGTTGAAAAGTTGTGGGCTCATGAATTGAAATGTGCAGTTAAATTTTTTGTTGATTTTGATTAAAGTCTTGATTTTAATCCATGCCATACAAGTGCCAAAGAAAAGGTAAAATTACAAACCTGTATTTCCAAGACAAGATTGTGACCCCTGAAAGCAAACGCAATGATTCCAAGTGCATTAAGAATGCTGCAACTGTTAGCAATAACAGATTTGGTCTCTAAGGGTTCATAGGATATGCCATTTGGCCTGTTTTTGGTGACAGATAAAACCCATGTTAGAGTACAATATGTGATTGCTGTGGTGGCGCCGATCAGGGATACTCCGGCGATGGAGTTCAAGTTGGGAAGTTGAGCCAAGATCACGGCTGAGCAAGTGAAAACAGTGTACCACTCAACGGTGGTTATTGAATTTGCATTGCATGTGCGGTTGCTACACACAATTTGGAAGAAGATTTTCAAGGCGGCCCCACCGATCATTATTAGGGTTATGCAAGTGCCGCTGGAGAGATACATTGTTGGAAGAAGAGCCATTAGCTTTCCCAGTTTATTACCTGAAACAATATCCCCTAGGCGTATTAGTGGCTTTATTCGATAATGTTGAAATTTACTCGATACATGTACTAAATATGCACGATCATGTACATGTCTATACATGTTCCTTGATTATAATTTATTTATCCGAAGAACCACATAGGTAAGAGAGACAATGAACAAATACTGACAAACTAAAATGTGTCTCTCGTCTATTCTTTTACATAAATTTTCAAGTGAGTATAGTGGGTGGGGAGGAATTGTCAAGCATAGTTGATCTACCATGGACGTTCTCACGATAAAGGTTATCCCACTTGCTTTTGACATTTGATGCACAAAAGGATTCGTGTCATAATATGTAACGAAGTCTAATTAGTACAACCTAGTATGATCGTAAAATATTTGATTTTGTTCTGTCTTTAGTAGAAGAGGAAGGGACCCAAAAATAATGCACATTATTTAATTATTATAGATAATAATGGAAGTCAATAATTACCAAAAGCAGCCATTGAGAGTAAGAGGTATCGGCTATGGCGAGTTCCAGGTACGGATTCATGGAGTTGTATCAGTAACCATAAGGTGTATAATTGCCATACAAATGCCAATGATAGGCATATAATTCCCCATGTCCTGCGATTAATTAGCCGTTGGAGTAACCTTATCAGATGTTAACAAACAAAATTTTAAAATATAAAAAAATTTAATCTTTGACCGTTTAAACTTTTAGATAAACACAGTCCGTAAAAATCAACATTTGATGAACAAAAATGTTTTATTGCTATGTTCGTGTACAACGACAATATTTGTTATAACAATGTTATTATCATTAGTAATAATGTAAAAATTACTTTACTCTTTAATATAAAATATATATCTAAGACAACTATATTCACACTACTTATTTCAAAAAGAAATAAATTAATATCTATTAGATTTCAAAATTTATAAAATTAAAGTACAATTAAGAGAAGCACGCACCCTTTGTTCGCCTTAAGTTTAAAAAAATTATTTACAAGTAAATATTCAGAGCCTGTTTGTCTACCATTATTGGTAGAAAAGTGGATTAAGGAATAGTATTTTTTGGAGAATGTGTGGTTGAAATTTAAAGTAACTTTATTGGTTTGTGTGTGGAATATTTTATTGAGTGAATATGTGGTTGAGATTGTTTACTGTAGAAAACAATGTTTATAAAAATGGTAGACAAACAGAGGCTCAGTTTGTTAGGTTAAGTTTATAATTATTTCCTTCNATAATTATTTCCTTCAAAAGAGTTATATTTTCATGTTTTTGCCTTTTTTTGAGTACTGATAAATAATCATGTGGAGGTCTTTTTAAAGAAAAATATTTATAATCGTCAAAATTAAAAATAAGCAGGTTACTTATTTGAAAAAAAAAAAAGTAACGTTATTTTTAATTATAAGTAATTTCCTACTCCATAGACTAAAATCTATGAACTTACCAACCAAGGGCAGTAAAAGCAAGTGGAAGAACAAGGGCTTGAATTCCAATCCCAGAACTTAGGGTATGAAACGCAGCATAATATGCATTCCCATTTCTTGACTCAGTAATAGGAAGCCAATCTTCTTGTGGGTCAAGCTTCGTCAGATGACCAATTTCTTCAAGGCAATTTTGCATGCTCTTCATGGCCTTTTTCATCGGACTGGCTAAAGGTGTGATCACAGAAAATGGGCTCTTAAGGTTCGTCTGATTAACTGAATCAAGAATCAACGGTGACGGACTCGATTGGTATGGTGGTGCTGAGATCACCGGAGCTGGAGATTCTGATCCAGAAGGGTTTTTGATGATCATTACTGGGCTTGAATTTACTTCCATAACCTCACTCATTTTTCAATGATTTGAGTCTGTGTGTATAAGGGTTTGAGTGAGAAAATAATGAATGATTCGAGGGTGTATATATAGAAAAAATCTGAGGTGGGTTACGGTGGAGAAGAGAATAAAGTAATATATTTGACCGATCGACCCCCACTTTGGCTGCTGTTGTGTCAAATTAGTTTAATTAAGTTTATAAGCAAATAAGTGCTTAACACGTTGCATAATTTGTTTGCTTTAATGCAGACGCCATGCAGATTAAATTCACAGATTATGGACTTTTCTGTTTTTGACATTACGCCCCCGTTTGGTGCACATTTTTGGAAAAAGAATGTATTTTTACTGTTGATGTGATGAGAAGTATGTGGTTGAAAAAGAAGAAAAAGTTATTAATGTGATGAAAAATATTAATTTTTTGTTATGATATGTATGAATTAAAATCAATTTTTTTCTTCTTTTTTTGTCACATTGGTTTTCTTGCTAACGAAGATTTGAATTTTCTAAATGTAGTTGCACTTGTATAGAAGAGAAAGGGAAGTTCTCATAGTGCTTTGGCCACAAACTCGCAAGATCTCTTTCCAGGAAAATATACTAACCCACGTGAAGACCTTTCTTTGTAGGGTACAGCAATTATAAATTGGCGAAAGCTCTACTAATCGTTAGATACTTTCACTTTCAATCATTCACTTTCTTGGAAAATGTAAAAAATGTTAATTCTTCATTTTTTTTTTTAATATATTTGTCTAAATTATTATTGTTCATTAATGAAATAATGCTGTCCATGTTTGACACATATTCTTTCAAAGTACACTATTTCAAAACTTATTTTCAACCACATATTTTTTAGTAAAATAATATTTTTCATCATATTAATAATTATTTCTTACTTTTTAACCATATATTTTACATTATATCACTATTTAAAATACATTTTTTTTTTCAGTAATATCCATCATATGTTAAATGGGTCAAACCTAGAACTTTTACAACTAATTTGGTCACGTTTTTGGCTAACTACACGGCCTTAAAGTAGGAAAATGAACATTCTTTTGTCTGCTAACGTCGGCGATGATGCTAAATATTGCATTATTTTGTTTTGCTTTCATTATCTTCATTTTACTTTTTGTTGGATTAAGGATAGAGTCGAGTTGTAATAAAAAAATCCCGTTATTAAAATAGTAATAATAACGGGTCCTCGACGATACGTGATTGGAAAATTGTGCAGATTTATCACACGTCACATATTTTAACAAATGAAGAATTTACTTCATTGTTATTAAAAATTTCAACTAGATCCCTAAATTCAAAACGGCTTTGTATCCAATACAACTATAAAATTCCAAATGATAAATCAAACTTCCCCTCACGAGTAGTCGCAAATGCTTTCGTAATAAGCATTTGCTGAACGCATCCCTATCAATTCTTAAAAATATAAATTTGTTTCAAATTGGAAGTAGTAACTAATTCTACTTAAAAAAAACTCGTATTACGTATAGCCAAAAATCCTAATAATTGTCAATACAAATAAGGTTAGAATGGATATAGGAAAAGTGGATGAAATTGTCGTTTTGATTTGATGCCTTTAAGAAGAATATTATAGTAAAAAATCTTTCCATGTCGAGACAAAGAAAAGTGGACTTTCTTTGTCTGCGTATGCACTACGTTTTTGCAGTGACGCAATATCATGATGCTAATTACTGCATCCATTTTCATGAATTTCATTTTTTTTCTTTCTAACGTTGCGTATCATCGTATATTTTGTAAGAGTGAAAAAAGGATAAAGTCGAGTTGCAATGTGAATTTTTGTTGTTTCTACATGTATAAAAATCAAAATACGTACGAGTAGATCTCTCCATAATATTAGCTAACCATACACGACGGAAAATTGTGTAGATTTAACCAGCAGCAAATAGAGCAACAAATGAAGAATTTTCTTTATTATAATGAATCATATTATTAAAATTTTCATATAGATCCCTCTTAAGTTTTAATCTAAAATACCTATTCTAAATTGAAATTTCCTACCCCGATGGTTACAAATGCTTTTTGACAAGTATTTTTCCTAGAAGTTGTGTGAACCAATACCCAATTTGGTTAATTGCACCTAACCTAGAATTTACTTTTATTTATTACCAAAATATCAGTTTACCTGCAAAGTTATGTTAAGTTGTCACGTGAAAGTTTGGCTCTTTTGATGGACTATAATAAACAAACCCAAATAAAAAAAGAAAAACGATGCCTCAAGTGGAGAAGATGGCTATTAACTTTAGAAAAAAAGTTTTCTTTGGTGACTTTATTCAACACTTTGGGAAAAGACATGAAGTTTGGATAAATATTTTTTAAAACCATTGGAGGGTTTCCTGACTTTTCGTCATCTTCCTTTTGTGGTCGAAAGAATGACCAAATGTAAAATTGCATCGAGTGTCTCGACTCAATTCACTTTAAACCTAAACACGCAGGTTAATTAGAAATAACAAATATATTAATTTGTGTTCACATGGCCGATCATTGAGACGTTGTTGTTGACTAGTGAAAATTGGTTTAATATGAATGGTGATCTCTGTCTACGAAATTTGTTATAGTTTAAATTTAGATAGACGAAAACGTACGTCTTCTAAATTTCAAGTTAAGTGTAATCGTGCTTTTACTTAATTCTTGGCAATTTGTATATACTAAAATTAGGAACCGACATGCAAATAATTAAAGATTCATAAAAATATGGGAAAATTACATAAAT
>CAIGRT010007647.1:0-10493 GCA_903798405.1 Fraxinus platypoda
TTGATGTTCACTACAATTAGAATTCTTCACTACTTCAAACAAGGAATTCGGGTCAAACCCAAATTCTAACATATATATATATAGGCCACAACAAATCTCACAAAATGGTGCCAAAAACTTGTTGAAAAGCCACCAAATTTGAACCTAAAACAGTAAAAAATGGTTGCACAACGGTCATTTTATTCTACTATGCGATTGCATAGTAGAAACCTATGCGGTCGCATAGTTGTGCGAATAAGGGGCCTCAAAATCTCGGCATGGATCTATGCAAACGCATGTCACTGTGGTCTATGCGACCAAATGGGCATCCATTTCCTTTTTTCATTCCACGCACACTTTTAATGGTTTTGAACAACATTCTCAACAAGAAGTTGAACTCTAAGATGTTCACAATCATCGGTTGAATCGAAGTAGGAGAGCATAATTTGGATTCACAATTGGCCCATGTGATCACCATGGACCTTTAGTGTACGTTGACAACGTTAAGTTGGTTGTTGACTGATTAGTTTTGCTTCATCCAATCGCGACCCATGACCTTTGTGTTTACTCCTGTGTAATTTAGTCCCTGATTGCGTTTTCATGTTCAACCCAAGTTTTTGGTTATTGCAATGTAGGTCCTTCAACTTTCAACTCGACATTTTGATTCCCGAATTCCAAAATTCGTCAAACTTCAATCCTTATTGATCAGTTCTCATTCCATTTTACCATTTCTCGCCCATTACTAATTTGTCTCCTAAAATAATCAATAAACACATATAGTTAAGTATCTAAACTATAAAAACGCTCCCAAATGCTACTTTTTGTGACTCGAATAAGTGAAAAAACCACATTTATTAATAACCAATGCACTTGAAGATATAAAAAAACCTCCTACTATTCTTCTTTTCCTCCTTTCAACTTTTTACTTAGCAAAATATGATGAGAGAAGAATGTAAAAACCATGTATGATCATTTTGGTTTAAAAATAGTTAGTTCGTCTATCAAGAAATTATGGGAGAATAGGAATTTGTTTAGGCCATGATCACCTAAGAAGTTAGGGAAAGATAGTAAAAACCGTAAAAATGTTGTTTCATTTAAAAATCAAGACTATGTCCCTTTTCATTATTTTTATTGATATAATCTCTCTATTAAGAAGTGAAAATCGCAAAATTTTGGTCCCCAATTTATTATCCTAAGAGCAATTTGTTGATCTTTTAAAAAGAATAAGTTGGTTATAAACTGTTCATTATAGTTACACAATCAGTCTTAAACTTACGAAACCTATCATATTTTTTAGAATGTTATGTGATCCCCGTAGAAATACCTATCAACTAAATTTTATAATCACCATTCAAGTTGAGAAGCAAAATGAAATTGGACACGCGAATGTCACGTCACTATTTCACAAAGATTTAGACAGGTCCCCTCATTATGGAACAAATTTTCCCAAGAATGCCCTATAAAATTATGAATCCTGATAATAGTCATTGTCCAAACCGTTACGAAACCGGCAGGTAGTAGAGATGCTAATTCAATGCATATCTATTCACATAAATTTACAAGACTTTTTTTCCTTTACTGGTGGAGATAGTGTGACGTAATGATAGATGACAATCGTCATAGTAACAACGACTTTTGTTCTCTTACTCATAATAACAAGTTGGAAAAAGAGGAAATTTCGTCGCACTAAAATTAATTTCGTGGAAGGTTTGCGTATTATACAAAATAAAATAACGAGTTTGTTGGAGTGTATAAAATTTTATTTTTAAAATTTTAAATATGCTCACTATTATAATCAAGATATTCTTTAAAAATAATAAGTTTATTGAAAATGCTCTTTTATGTTAGTTCTTTAATTTATAAATAATGAAATTTGATGGTTCGTTTGAGTTTTTATCGAATCCAGTGACTCGTTTGAGCATCGTGAAGTTTGATACCACATTGAATTTCGAGTTTTATCTTCAAATGTCAATATTGTTAAGAATGGTAATATTCCTATATATTGATGATTAGTTTTTTTTTTTTTCCTTTTTGTAATCAATGTGTTTTCTCCCTTAACAATTTAGACCACCCAAAAAGTTTATGTAGAGATCTGTTACTTTCAATCCAATTAAGTGACGATGAATTTTTATAAAAGCTCCTTTCAAGTTACATTAATATTTACTTTATTTTTTTACTAAAAGCTCCCGATGTATTTTTTATGCACCACCAAGACATGATGTAGTGAAAATGTGGGAGCCTTGAATTACAAATAAAACATGCTTTATTGTCAAAATTTACTAAAGAAAACATTTTACATAATTATTGTCATGCAATATGATTGTATCAAATTGACTCTCTCTCTCTCTCTCTAGACAACTAGAGAAATCGATCGAGTCTCTTCTTCGATTAGGACTATGGTTCATAACATGTGGAGATCACTTTCATTGGAGCAAGCAGATGATGACAACATTGTCATTGAATCAGAAAAAAATTTAAAAGCACCTTTCACAAGCTAAATGTGAGATATTTGGAAAAATTGTGACTCCGATGAGGCATTCAACACGGTCAAATCGCAATGCTTGGAGTTCTAATTTGTTCCCATTAAAATTGTATAAACACTCCTATAATGCTCTCTACTTTTAACTTTTTATTTTACATTTTTGGAGAAATATTTATTGATTTCTTTAAGTTTTTTAGTTAATATATTCTTTTTATATATCAATACCTAATCAACAAAAAAAATAATTTGAATAATTTAAGAAGTGATGAATTGAAATCTATAGACTATTGAATGCAATTAGTATTAAGTAAGAATAGAGTGTGTGTTTGATTTTTCAAATTTGGAAATCCAAACACATTTTTTTGGATTAAGCTATTTGTATACCTTTTTTTGACACATTGATGAAGTGGAGGTGTTACATTGGTTGGATTAAATGTGTGAGATGTGAAAGATAATGTGAGATTGTGTCAAATGCAAATTCAGTAAGTAATTGTGTAAACAATAATGTACATGTAGCAAGATTATATTTTTTTAAAGGTAAAAATAGAATCTCTTGGAATTTGTTCTAAGCATTGATTCACCAAAACAGATAGCATTTTATATTAGTTTCTTGAATATGCTCTTCTATGACAACCTAGACAACATCTTGTATTTAGAGACTTTTTTTGAAAATGTTCTTATATAACAACTAAGACGTAATAATGCTTCAACGTGGTGGACATTAACATCGTGAAATAAATGATGTTTCAACCCACTTTACAACTAGAGGGTGGGGGATGGTTGAATATGTATTTATGTGAAATTTAAACTTTTCAATAATAATCTGCATCAACTCACAAATTAATATACAAGAAATAAACTTTATAGCACAATAATCAACAAAGGAAGTAAATGTTCTGAAAAGTAAATAACATCAATAATTATTTACGAAGAAAAAAAAATCCTTGAAGAACTCTTTAAGAGAAAAACCTCTTGCACTACATGCCATCAAATAAACAACTATGAAAAAATTGAACTTACAGATGTTGTTCAAACACAACTAATCTTTAGTAGACTCTGACTCACAATCTGTAATTACCCGAAGAAATCCTAGGTTATGCGCTTCATAACCTCTGAACTTTTTTTTTTCCCCATGGGGATCTCCTAGAACGATTTCTTTATTTAGTTAACTGAAACTTCGGTCACCTCTCATATCCATTAGAACATTGAAGCTATATTATAGAAGATTTTGGGGTATTTTGAATTTTTGACGTGGAAGAAAATTTTGATTACAATAAGCTTCTTCAAATCTAAAATCTTCTCTTTTTATTTTTCTCTCAGCCTCCAAATGAAATAAAGATTTCTTTTGTTTATTAATTATATTTCACATTTATACGAGTTAAGGAGTGTTTAGACATTGAAATAGGACAAACAGGGTTTTACACGTCTAGATAGGCTCTCGAGCACATTCTGGACATTCATTGAACACACATGTTCTGAAAAATATGCTAAGCACCTTTTAGACGTTCATCGTACATAACCACAATTACAACTCGATTTAATGATTTTGGACACAGAACCAGTCAAGACTTGCTTAGACCTAATACATCATTTAAATGCAAGCTTGGAAACAATGCTATTGGCATGATATTTTTTGAATTGTGACCCAAATTCTGTTAAGAATTAGTGTTTTGGTTGAAAGGGAATTAGTGTTTGGATGAAGATTTGAAGGAGCCCAAATATAGACCAAGGAGAATAAGTCATCGCATTTCTATTCGTTGAACGCCCAACTTCTGTTCGAGCGCTCAAAATAGGGTGTCTGGCCCCCACTCGGTACGAGTTGATGCTTGAACGCCAGCGCAGCTGCTCGCGGCACATGAGGAACGTCGTTCGAGCGGTTGTCTTATTCGTCCTGACACGTGTTTCAGTTTTTGACGCGTTTTATGATACATATTCCATTCCAAACACCGTTTTAGGGGTTGTATATATATTCCAAGACTTATAGACTCTTCATAACATTAGAAACACATTAAATTTGGTTGGGAGTACATCTAATCTTGTAACAACAATCATTGATCTTAATTTTGATCTAGTGAATTCTCATCTTCTACCCATGATTTTTTCCATATTGGATTTTCACGTAAAATTTTGGTGTTCTTGTTTGTGATTAGTTTATTTTATCTTACAATTATTCGTATCTATCTGATATCAGAGAGGGGTTGATTTTTCGCATCACAATGATGAAATATGATATTCCATTATTGGATTGCAACACGAGATTTTCGTTATGGCAGTTTAATATGTGAACCGTACTCATGCAGATGGATTTGGAGCAGCACTTGTATTCTCACCGTATGTGCGAAGGTACGTCTATTGAGGATCACTTGATAGTTTTTTTTAAAAAAATTGTCGCTGATCTTGAGACTCTGGAAGTTAAATATGATTAGGAGATCTTACATTGATATTGTTGTGTTCACTGCCATCTTCATATATGACTTTGGGAGAAACTATTCTGTATAGTTGTGATACTCTCACGGTTGATGGGGTCTACGATGTTTTACTATCAAATAAGAATATGAAGTATCTTGTGGTTGGATTTGAAGGCCACGCAAAGGGTTTGGTTATTTGTGGTAGGAGTCAAGATAAGAATTTTAGTGGTAATAAGAGGGACATATCGAAGGCTAGATATATAGAGAATGACATACCACTTTTGCAAAAGAAAGGGATATATTAGAGCTTAATGCTAAAATTAAAGACCTTGAGGATAACTGCTACTAAAGAAAAGGAAAGGAACCTCAAGAAGAAGGAGAAGCCATGTTGTAGGAGCTGGCCAAAGTGAAGAAGAGCTATTGGTGATTTCTGACGGTGATTCCAATCCTTATGTGGATTGGATTCTTAATTCGACTTGTACATTCCATGTGTGTTTGTGTCATAAAAGGCTAGTATACATGAAGAGAGGGGAGGGGAGGGGGGGAGGGGTATAAACCTAACCTCCTTAATGCAACATAGCAACAAACGTAAAAAAAAAAAAAAATTAGAAAGCAATAAATGAGAAAGTACTACATTATATGCACCATATGAGGAAGTTTCGAGAGGTGCTGTGATTATGGAAAACAAAGATGAAGATGTGAGACACTTACAGATGTGAGACATGTTCCAAAGTTGAAGATGAATCTCATATCCTTGAATACCCTTGGTGCTAAGGGGTACAAATACACTGGTGAAGGTGAAATTTTAAAGGTTAGTAGGAGAGATCTTGTTGTGATGAAAGAAAAAAGAAGTTCAACCCAATTATATGTATTGTAGGGATTTATAGTTACAAGGGATGCAGTTGTCACAATTTTTTCATTGTCTGATGAATAAGTTACTAAATTGTGGCATATGCGATTCATGCATATGAGTGGGAACAAGATGGCTGAATTGAGTAGAATAGGACTTCTTGATGGGCAAAGTATTAGTAAGATGAAGTTTTGTGAGCATTGTATTTTTGAAAAAAATAGAATAATATCATGCTTATGAAATGAAGTTACAATACAAAGGGAACTCTTGTATATCCATTCAGATCTCTAGGGATCGACGAAAGTGCCTTCTAGAAGAGTTGCATATTATTTTTTAACAATAATTGATGATTTCTCCAGAATGGTTTGGATTTTCTTTTTGAAGCAGATGAGTGATGTGTTTGGTACCTTTAAGGAATGAAATATAATGGTTGAGAAATAGTTTGAAAAGCTCGTAAAACTTCTTCGTACAGATAATAACTTGAGTTTTGTCTAAATGAATTCAATAATTTGTGTAAGGAAGAAGGGACAGAGAGGCAGAAGGGACATATGTACTTGACAGTGCGCCATATTCCGCAGTAGAATGATACGGCAGAAAGAATGAATAGGACTTTGATAGAAAAGGCCTGCTGTATGCTTTCAAAATTTGGGTTGCTTAAGAAATTTTAGGTTGAAGCTGCTTCTACAACTTGTTTAATTATCAATCGTTCACCCTCAATTGCTATTGTAAAAAAACTCCAGAAGAGATATGGTCTGGTAACCCTCCTAATTACTCAGATTTGAAAATATCTAGGTGCCCTGCTTATACTCATGTGGATAATTGGAAGTTGGAACCAATGTTTAGAAAGTGCATCTTTCTTGATTATAAATCTAGGGTTAAGGGATATAAGTTTTGGTATCCAGAAACTTGTAAGGTAGTGATTAGTAGAGATTTGGTGATTGATGAACATGTTATATTTCAGAATTTAGCTAGAAAGGATTCTGGTGTTACAACTCAAAAGGAATAAAGCACTCATGTTGAGTTAGAGATCGATCCAGAATCTAAACCAAAGTCTTCAACTCAGTCTAGTTCAGAAGTGAAGGAGAGTACCACTTTGTCACCACCACCAACACCAACGGTACCACATTATTCTATTGCCAAAGATAGACTTAGAAGGGTGATTAAACTTCTACAGAAGTATGGAGGAGCTGACTTGGTAGCATATGCATTGAATAGAGCTGAATATATTGATCTAGTGATGAGCCTGCTACATACACAGAAGCAATTAGTTGCAATCAATATAGATGATTGCTATGCAGGAGGAGATGTAATCACTTCATAAGAATGGCACAGGGGGGTTAATGATATTACCTAAGGAGAAGAAGGTTGTTCGTTGTAAGTGGGTGTTCAAAAGAAATGAAGGTACATCTGGAGTTGAAGATGCCGGTATAAGGTAATGTTAGTGGCTAAGGGTTATAGGTAGATTACAAGTGCAGACTTCACAGATATGTTCTCTCCAGTTGTAAACATAACTCAATTAGAGCTTTGCTTGGTAATGTGGCTAAGCATGGTTTGGAGCTTGAGTAGTGGATGTGAAAACAACATTCTTGCATCGAGAATTTGAGGAGGACCTCTATATGCAACAGCGAGAGGATTTCATAGTTACTGGAAAGAAGGACTATGTGTGCAAGTTGGAGAAGTATTTTTATGGCCTAAAGTTATCATCGAGGCAACGTTATAAAAGGTTTGGCTCATTCATGATTACTTACGACTTTAAAAAATGCAGTTATGATAGTTGTGTGTACTTTAGGAAGTGTGATTATGGATCATTTACATATCTACTACTAGGGACGTCAACTGGCCCATGGCTCGAGTGGCCCATGGCTCGGGCCGAAAAAAGCTCGAGCCAACATGGCTCAAGGCTAGACGGGATCAAGCCGAGGCTCAGGCTGAGCCTTATTTTCAGGCATCGGTCCAAGCCGGGCCCGTGAACATGGGCTAGTTATTGTGTGCAAAAGCAGGCAGCTATAGTTGCCTGTTTACACAAGTATTTAATTAATATAGATTAGAATTGGTGCTAGTAATTTAATTATTTATTAATTACATAATTATGGGTAAAATCAGATACTTTTATTTTTAAATTAGTCTAGTACATATATTATTTGTGTCCCATTATGCAGAAAGTCTAACAAGAATAACGCCTTGTTCTTAGTCTTTGTTATTGAACATAATTCTGAATTTTAGTTCAATTTTTTTAATTAATTAGCATATTCCTAATTAATTAGTCTACTAGTGACTAAATAATTATTAAATTAGCAAAGAACCAAAACTATATTTGTCCCATTATTCAAACACAGGCAGCTGCAATGCTTGTATAATTTTTTTAGGAGTTAAAATAAAATAAAATAAAATCAAGCCAGCTTCGCCTAAGTCGAAAGCTCGAGTCGAGTTCTTTTTTTCTGTCGAACTTTGGCTCGACTCAAGCCAAAAAAGCCCGAGACATTTTTTACTTGAGCCGGCTCGGTTCATTTACATCCCTATCTACTACTTTATGTTGATGATGTGTTGATAGTTTCTAAGGATAAAGAAGAGGTAATGAAATTGAAAGTTCAGTTCAGTGAAGAGTTTGATATGAAGGATTTGGGAGCAACAAAGAAGATTTTTGGAATGAAGATCCTGAGGAATAAGAAGATTGGCAGATTATACTTGAATCAGAAAGGGTACATTAAGAAAGCATTTCACAAGTTTATTATGATGAGTGCAAAGACTGTCAGTACTCCTTTGGCTACCCACTTTAAGTTGTCATCTGTTTTGTGTCCACAATCAAATGAAGACATTGATTAAATGACATGGGTTTCTTGTGCAGGTACAATTGTATCGTTTTTGTATCCTATGGTTTGTACACGCCCAGATTTAGCACATGCAGTCGGTACAGTTAGCAAATACATGGTGAATCCTGACAAGAAACATTGGAATGTAGTGCAGTAGATATTCAGATACTTGTGTGGCTCTACTAAAACTTGTTTGCATTTTGGGAAAAACACAGATGGAGTTATTGGGTATGTTGTTTCAAATTATGTAAGAGATCTTGATAAAATGAGATCACTTACAGGATGTGTGTTTACCTTTTGGGGTTGTGCTATTAGTTGGAATGCCACATTACAGAATTCAATGGCATTATTTACTACTGAGGCAGAGTACATGGCTATTATAAAGGTTTTGTAAAGAAGTTATGTTGTTGAGGGGATTGTTTGGTAAAGTCATTGAAGACTTGTAGATGTCTACAATTTATTATGATAGTCAGAGTATTATTTTTTCTAACAAATGATCAGATGTGTCACGATATGACAAAACACATTGATGTATGGTACCATTTTGTGTGTAATGTGATTGCTCGTGGTGATATTGTAGTAAGCAAGATTGATACAAAGGAGAATCCCGCTGATATATTGACAAAGAAACTCCTTATTGCCAAGTTTGAGTATTACTTGGATTTGATTGGTATTTGTTGTCGAATTAGCCCTACGGGCTTGTGAAAGAAGGGGAGAATTGATTGTTGAAGAGTGAAAAGTAATTCCTTGTATTTGAATTTATGTTAAGGTGGAGATTCGTTGAATTGTGATCCAATTCTATTAAGAATTGATATTTTGGTTGAAAGGAAATTGATATTTGGATGAAGAGGTCTTTAAAGAGTCCAATATGGACAAAGGCGAAAAATTCGTTGCATTTTCGATCGCTGAACGCCTATCTTCCTCTCGAGCGCCTAGAACAAGGTGTCGGCGCTCGCTGGCTGCGAGATTACCGCTTGAGCGGCCGTCTTATCTAACCAGACCTTTGTTTCAGTTTTTGACGTGTTTAATGATACATATTCCATTCCAAACACTGTTTTAGGGGTTGTGTATATATTTCACGACTTGTAGACTCTTCATAACATTAGAAACACATTAGATTTGGTTGGGTGTGCATCAAATCTTGTAACAACAATAATTAATCTTGATTTTGATCTAGTGAATTCTCCTCTTCAACCCGTGATTTTTTCCAATCTTGGGTTTCAACGTAAAATCTTGGTATTCTTGTTTGTGTCTGGTTATTTCATCTTGCAATTATCTTGCTTTATTCATAACAATATTTTTAAAAATGTCCACATAATTTCTAATGATTTTTTCTTCTTTCCTTTTGAATCTAGGGTTGAAGTTTGTAAGTTGGCATTCAAATGATGTTAATGTACAAGTCATCGAACCTGTCCACCTTGTTAGAGAGGCCATCAACTTATGTTAGGATTACTAAATGATGTAGGTATTGTCACCACTCAAAATATTTAGTAGATGGCACTAATGCAATTCGTTTTATATTACCCATAATTAAGCTTAGAATTCACCCAAACACCCCCTTTGCGCTCACACCATTTTCAAGCATACTCTTGCATTATCCACCAATTTTATGAAAATTCTTAAACATTGACTCGAACACGAAACCTCCAATCTAATACCAAATTTTAAACTAAAGAGAAATACTTTTAAGGTTTATGGAGTTACGTGTCGCCAATATATTTTTGACACATTCATGGGAAGACATGTCAAAAAAATTGTCGGCATATTTCTATTTGCTAAGATGTAATGTACAGAAATTTTTAAAAATACATTGGACGAAAAGTAAGCTCTAGACAATAAATATCATTTGAATGCGATCAGGCAAAAACAACTGCCACTAATCTAGCGGTGGCAAAAAGGCTCGGGGGCTCGGCTCGGGCTCGGGCCGAGCCCCACTTTGGGGGCATTGGCCCGAGCCCGGGCCG
>CAIGRT010007657.1:0-12402 GCA_903798405.1 Fraxinus platypoda
GGGGGGGGGGACGTGCCCCCAGGACCCTCCCGGGTCCGCCCATGATGGTAACTATTACTAGAATTATGTGTTTTTTATTCTTAAAGTATCAACGGAATAGAATTTAGAACTAAACTTTGGTTTTAAGCTATTACCAATTATTTTTATAATTTTTTTATCTTCTCCTTTTGTCTTTCATGTGAATAATAGAACAAGAATGCATATCTCTAATGATACAAAGTCTAATTAGATCGAATTGAATCAAATAGGTTTACTTGGATTTTAGGCAAAACCGAAGTAAGAGACTAAGTGTATCATTATTTTCAACAAATTAAATGAGCTATAAACTTTTTATATTTTTGTAAATTACACATCGATTTTTATGTTCTCACATGTGTACATACTTTACTTTTTAAATTTGATTTGGCTTATTTATATTCAAACAAATTAGATAAAAATCTTGTTATTTCAAAATAAGAATTTTATAAAATATTTTGAAGTTGCCATCCACAATAATGCAGGAAGGGTAAAAATTCAATTTTATAGATTTTAGTATGTAAGTTGTTTGTAGAAGTAGTAAAATTTAGTAATTTTTTGACATGCTTGCTTGTTATCAATTCAATTCAAGATTTGATAATTTGATATTTTTAGTTCTTCGTCCTCAAGGTATGATCTTTTTTTTTTTTTTTTTTTTTTTTTTTTTTTTTNTCATTTTCTATTTTTGTGTGGAATCTAAAAATCAAGATTCCAAATTCTCATTAAGTTTATTTTCTTTTCTTCTTATCTATTTGCTGGAGAAAATTTAATTCTCGTTTTGTACTTGAATTTTTGAATTACATGCCTCAAAATTATTACCGTTATCCAAATTTTATATTTATGTCCATATCAGCTTAAAACTCTTTTCCACAGTAATTTCTTCCAGTTATGTAAGAAGTAGTGTTTGCATCTATTAAGGGGTTTTGCTCAAGAAATATTGTTTTTCAATACACGGTTTGATTCTTCATTTAGGGTTGGATTTATATTCTCCACTTTGGTGCATTCTTTATGTCTCTACTTATATGTTTCAATAATTGTATAGGCGTGCATATTTTATATGATTTACATATTTGTAAACTGCAAATAAGAATGTTGTGAATATTTTTTTATGGTATACATTTTTGTAGATTATGTGAACTACAAATAAGAATGCTCTTTCAATGTTTTAGTTTGTTTAGTGTAAATGAGTTTCCCATTTTTTATTTGAGATTCAGATTATTTTTAAATTTTAAATTATGTTAAACTATCTCATTACTCATAAATAGCTAGAGATGGGAGTATCCTAGTTACTTAATGTATATCTCCCTCGTTGCTATTGATTTTGACGGACATTAGAACGAGAATCCAAATTATATACAGTGCCATCAATTTTACATTAGAACGAGAATCCAAATTATATGCTGTGTCAATTTACTTATTTATTTTATTTACGAAGTGTCAAAGTCTAATAATTGTGTTTTTCACTTTTTTGTAATTTATATTTGTTGCAAAGAGAGGTATATGAAGTCGGTTCATCATGATGGAGTCGTTCTTTTTTTTTCACGCTTCCCATTAACTCCAACAAATAATAAATGATATCCATTCAAATTCAAGAGAAAACAATTTTCAATACGTTTATCCTTTATAATGATCATTAACAAACCTCAAGAACAAATAATGTCTACTGTTGGAATATACCTTTCTGAATATATATTCTTTTATTGACAACTATATGTCGCACTTTCTCGAGAAGTTTCAATGCAAACAATAAAAGTCTTGGTAAAACCAGGAAATAAAACAAAGAAAAGTTATGGAACGTTAGCAAAAAATATTGTGTACAAAAAAGTTTTATTGTAATCAAAACATTATATTTCAATTTATTCAACATTTTCACATTATATATATAATTTCATAAAAAAATTATTCATATATATTCTTTTTAACAATTTTAACTTTTCCATTTACAATATCAATTACCTGAATTACTTTCAAAAACGGTATTAGCATTTCAAAAACATTACGAATATCATTCATTTGATATATAAGACATGCAACACACGTGCTTACTACTAGCTTTTATTTAAGAATGAAGGATTAAGAAAAACTTTTGAATTCCAATTTTACCATTATATATTTCGTTATATGCCCAATATACCTTTATATAATTTTAATATTGTTAATAATTAATTAAGAACTTCAACTCAATTTATTCAACATGAAATTAAAAAATTCATTTTTTTTTCATTAGTCATTAATTCCCTAAATTGATTTTTTTTAAATCTTATATTATTTTTTATTATCAACATTAATTCAATTTATTCAACATGAAATTGAAAAACGGGTGTTGTTTAAGGAATTCAAAGGATGGCCTTAAATTTTCCTTTTGAGATTAAAAAACATATCATTAAACTGATTAATAGCATTAATTCAAAATGAAATTGAAAACGAATGTTGTTTAAGGTAGTCTTAAATAACCATTTATAAAAATTTAAAAAATATTCTTTTAATTTGATTAATAGCATTAATTCAATTATCTTAAACTTTAATTTCCACAATCATGAAACCCACATTCTAATTGGCGAACCACAATTCTTCGATGAAATGGTGATTAATCCAACAGCCAATGTCCATTAGCTTCTTAAATGTGCTGTTTGTATCAATTCTATGTATCCTCTCGATCTTTGTGTTAATATTCAAATATTAACATACTTTACTTTCTAAATTTTATTTGACATATTTATATTCAAACAAATCAGATAAGAATTTTGTTTCGTCGAAGTAAGAGTTCTTTTTTGGTTCAAATTTTAATATGTTTTGATTTGTATTTTATCCCGTATTTTATCATTATTCATGAAAATGTTAAATGATTTCTTGAATTTGAAAGTTTATTATGTTGTTTGTAGTGATGATGTGTAGCTCGGGGGAGGCAATTTTTGAATGTTGCAAAATTGACAATGTAAAAGTGTAGTCATCGTTTTTCTACATAATTTGTCCTACATTTTTATAGGTTTTGTGGCTTTTCTCCCCTTGAAGGTAGTAGCAAGAATATTGTCTAAACGTGCAAAATCGAGAGATTACATCACAAACGTCAAAACATAGAGGAAAATCAAAATGAGCTATGCTTAGGTATGTGATTCTGGCCCTATTTGGTACAGATTCTTCAATTCTACAGTAAATCAATTCTCATTTTCAACCACACATTCTTCAATAAAATAATATTTTCCATCACATCAATAATCTTATCGTCTTTTTCAACCACACATTTCCCATCATATCACTATTCAAAATCAATTCTTCCCCCAAAAAATCCCTACCAAACAAGCTCTAAATAAGCAAAACAAATAATAATGCAACATGTTAACAATATTTTTGGACGAAAATTATAATGTTCAATAGTGATTACCGTTAGTCTAACTAACGTGATGCACTGTAGTGGATGTTAAAACCAACATAAGAGTCTGTTTGGTAAATATTTTCATTTTCTACAGTAAATCAATTCTCATTTTCAACCACACATTCCTCAATAAAATAATATTTTTCATCACATCAATAATCTTATCTTCTTTTTCAACCACACATTTCTCATCATATCACTATTCAAAATCAATTCTTCCCCCCAAAAAATCACTACCAAACAAGCTCTCAAAATTGCAAATTTATATATTAAATACAAAAACTCATACCCTCTCCATACAAAATCCAGAAAATCTATAAATCTCATATAAATTTTTATTAATTAAGACATTATTAATACTTTCAAAAAAAGTTTAGTACTTCAAATATATTACACATATCATACATTCGATACATAAGACGCTCAACACATTTGGTTACTACTAGTAGTTTAATAGAAATGGAAATCAGACTCCATCTTGTAAATTGCAAGAATCCTGGATTTGATCAAATCTTGAACGAATTTAATGAAAAAATAAGTTACAATAATTAATCACAATTAGTTAGCTTATATTTAATGGATGGCGGCTAATATTTTACTTTCTCCCTCCAATCTAAATCTCTACAGTATCTTTAAGAATAAATTCTCATGTTTGTGTATCATGGGGGTAAATATGACGAATTGATGAACTATGTTGATTTCATTGACGTGATTCATGACGAATATTTCAATAGTATATCACCTACTAAAAAAAGGGGGCAAGTCTGCACGTCTTATTTGAGACAATTAAGGCATGCAATGAACTCTTTCATTAATAAATACATTTTTGTAATTAAGTAACTTGAGCTATCCTTCCCTTCCCTTGCTTTGCTAGATAAGCTTCTAGATTTTATTGAAAGATCATTTACAAAGTTGCAAATGTCATGTAGAATATTCAGATTAATATCAATAGCACCCTGAATATGCAAAATGTGATAGTTGGACGTAGAAATATCATGTATTGAACAAATAAAGTTAATATGCTCTGAATGTATTTCAATTTTCAAAACGATCAAAATGCTGGGAATGTCTAGTGTCAGAGTCACTGAATGGGTAAGTCGCCCATATCTAGTGTAATCTGCTTCGGATCTCGATGAAGTTACTCAGAAACATGTATTGAACAAATGAAGTTCAATATGCCTTGAATGTATTTCAATGTCCAAATACTTATTCAAAACGATCAAACTGCATTTTCTTAGCAGGAACATTAAAGTTAATCTAAGAAAAAGTCAAGCCGCAACATCCAATTTTATCAAATGTTCATAGACATGCGCCTTCTTCTTTCTTTCATAGACTTGCACGATCTCTTTCCCACTTTGAACAGCTACGTAGCAAGGTCTACACGTTTTTAGTATACCAATCTTGCAGTGCAATAAATAAATGCCCAAATTTCTTGTGTTAATACAGAATGGAAAAATAATGGCAAATAAATAAATAGAAATGTGTGTGTAAAATCTATAAAATATATTTTAAAAAAAAAAGTTATGCCATTGAATTTGAGTTTGCTGCTATCATAGATAAGAGAAAGGCAGTTTGAAGGAAAGCAGTTGTAAAAGAAAATCTCCTAACCAGCATTATATTTTGATTCTACGACTAATTTCACAGAATCCATAATGTAAAGGTTCAAATTAGGCAAATTTGGGTCATAATGGTTGGAAATGGTTTATTATTAGTGAAATTGGTCAACTTTGAGCCTAATTTTAATGGATCAAGCATATTTATGTTTTACTCTACGAGATGATTAACGTGATATATTTATTTATCGAAAACTATTTAGAATTGAATGAAATATTTGATATCAAAATAACCCACTTGAAACTATAAACTAGTGAAGAATTTGATTTCTTGAAAATTATCAAACACTTATCCCACATAGAAAAGTGATGAAACTTTGGTGTGGTTTGTATATTGGAAGTTTGTGAATGATTTGGGGCTTTAAGGGGTTAACTTTTTGGACAAAATTTATTTAAATTGTTTTGGGTCAAAATGTAATTAATCAAATTCTTTAATACTTAATGAAATTAATTTGATTGGCTTATTTTCAGGTAATTTTTTGGTCTGGGTTATTTGTTAACCGACATAACATTCGTATATTAACCAACATAACAGACACGGTGTTTCATACTGAATAGTTATGTCTGTTCAAGCTTGGAAGCTGTCTTAATAGTGACGATTGTTTTGAAAAGGCTTAAAGGATGTTCAAATGGCGACGAACGAGTCTATAAATAGCATTCCCTGCTGCCAGAAAAAATTACACCATTTCATTGCAAACTTTCTTTGTTTTAAATCTCATTCTCTTTCTTTTGTTCTGATATTGTTCTAGAAGTGAAAACATTTCATTGAGTTCATTGGAATTCCTACAGATTTTTGTGTTGCTTTCATGGGAGACGAAATTCGTTTTATCTTGGAAAACGATTGCTAAACATTTTTAGCACTCGTGAAAAGCAGCAAATTCATTTTAAGGAAATATCATGAAGTCGGCGGGCTCGAATTAACTTTCTAATCATATAGATCACATTGTTACGCTGTGCAAATTACATTAAGGTAAATCTGTCAGTGTTTGTGTATTCGGATTTTTTGAAGGAGGAATTTATACTCGAGAATCAACAATCTTAAAACGAATTTGATTTTACTCTGGTTTATTCTGTTTCTACTCCTTATTGTTTATCTTTTGATTGTGTTTCAGAAATGGTAACTTCTGGTACTACACTTCCTAATACAATCGGAGAAAAATCAAAGAAATTTAATGGGTCGGATTTTAAGCGTTTTTATCTGACAACATTAAGTTTAGCGAAATTTCTCAAAGAATATGCAACTTCATACACCGAGGAAGAAAATGATGTCAAGAAATTAGCTACGGTTGATGCATGGAAGCATTTGGATATTCTAAGCAGAAATTATGTACTCAACGGATTGGACAATACATTATATAATGTGTACTACAATGCGAAGCCTGTGAAAGAATTGTGGGAATCTTTTGACACCAACTACAAAACGAAGATACAAACACAAAGAAATTCATTGTCAGTCGTTTTTTTGGATTACAAAATGGTTGACAGCAAGACTATCATATCCCAAGTTCAAGAACTTCAAATCATACTCAGTGATATCCATGCCGAATGAATGAAAATAAGCAAATGATTTCAAGTTGTTGCACTGATAAAGAAATTGCCGCCTTCCTGTAAGGACTTAAAGAATTATCTAAAGCATAAGCGTAAGGAAATGAAACTTGAAAATATCATTGTCTGGCTGAAAATAGAAGAAGATAATCACAAATCTGAAAAGAGGAGTGGTGCATCTCATTTGATGGAATGAAAGGCCAACATTATGGAAAAAGGTTTCAAGATTAGCAAAAAGAGGAAGCACGATGACGAAGGGCAAACTAGTTCTTCAAAGACTCCAAAAAAGTTCAAAGGCAACTGTTACAATTGCGGCAAGGCAAGGCATCGATCCAATGACTATTGGAAGCCAAAGAATGTTAAGAGAAAAACTCCTCAGGTCAATGTAACAGTACATGACAACCTTTCTGATAAGGTGCAAGACATAAATCTTTTTGCGGTCATTTTCGAATGTAACTTAGTTAGGAACACTAAGGAATGGTGGGTGGATACTGGAGCTAATTGTCACATATACTCAAACTGCTGGATGTTCTCTACCTTTAAAACCCTGGATCATGATGAACAACTCTATAGGAAAAACTCTTCATCTTCTAAGGTTGAAGGATATGGGAAGATAGTGCTGAAAATGGAAAGTCGAAAGGAGCTCATTTTGAATGAAGTTCTTCATGTGCCCTATATTCGAAAGAATTTGGTATCTGGTTCCCTATTAAGTAAGAACGGGTTTAAGTTAGTATTTGTTTTGGACAAATTTATACTTACAAAGAATGATATGTTTGTAGGAAATGACTACCTGAATGAGGGGCTCTTTAAGTTTAATGTAATAACTGTTGTACCTCCTATTATGAATAAAAGTAAATCTTCATCTTATTTGTTTGAGTCGTTCAATATTTGGCATGAACGATTATGACATGTAAATTATAATACTTTGCATAGATTAATCAAATTGAATTTTTTACCAAAGTGCAATTTAGATCCTAATCACAAATGCGATATATGTGTAGAAGCCAAAATAACTCATTTACCCTTTCGTTCTGTTGAAAGAAGTATTGAACCTCTAGATTTAATTTATACCGATATATGTGATTTAAAGTTTGTTCGAACTAGATGCGGTAAAAAATACTTTATCACTTTTATCGATGATTACACTCGATATTGTTATGTGTATTTACTCAAAAGCAAAGACGAAGCAATTGAAGTGTTTAAGCACTAGAAGTCAGAGGTTGAGATCAACTTAGCCAAATGAGTAAGGCAATAAGAAATTATAGAGGTGGTGAATATGATTCTCCGTTTGAACAATTCTGTTCGAAATATGGAATTATTCATCAAACTATCGTGCCTTATTCTCTTTATTTAATGATATTGCTGAACGCAAGAATCGAATNGCAAAGACGAAGCAATTGAAGTGTTTAAGCACTAGAAGTCAGAGGTTGAGATCAACTTAGCCAAATGAGTAAGGCAATAAGAAATTATAGAGGTGGTGAATATGATTCTCCGTTTGAACAATTCTGTTCGAAATATGGAATTATTCATCAAACTATCGTGCCTTATTCTCTTTATTTAATGATATTGCTGAACGCAAGAATCGAATATTCAAGAAAATGATGAATGCTATGTTGATAAGTTTTGAATTACCGCAGAACTAGTGGGGAAGCTTTGCTTTCTGCCAATTATATTCTCAACAAATTACTATATCGAAAAATGTATAAGATACCTAATGAATTATGGAAAGGTCACAAATCTAACTATAAATACTTGAAAGGTATGGGGATGTTTGGCTAAGGTATCGGTTCCTAAACCTAAAAAGGTTACGATATGACCTAAAACCATTGATTGTATATTTATTGGTTGTGCCTACCATAGTAGTGCGTACAAATTTATTGTACATAAGTATGAAATACCCGACGTGCATGTTAATACGATTATTGAATCGAGAGATGCTACATTTTTTGAAAATATTTTTCCTTATAACATGCAAAGTAAATCAAATTTGCTGAAATTACCTCGTGAAAATGAAGAGTTTGTAGATCAAGAATCTATAAATAAAAAAGAACCTAGACGCAGTAAGAAGGCTAGGACGACAACCTCCTTTGGGCTTGATTTTCTAACATATTTATTAGAAAATGAACCTCAAAATTATAAAGAAATTATGTCATCGACCGAAGTTTCATATTGGAAAGAAATTGTTCATAGTAAAATTGAATCCATACTTCAAAATCATATATGGGAAGACATTGGAGTGTAGATGGATTTTCAAAAAGAAAATGAAGGCAGATGGATCAATTGACAAATATAAAGCTAGACTTGTCACTAAATACTACAAGTAAAAAGAAGGTCTTGATTATTTTGATACATATTCACATGTAATAAGAATTACTTCCATACGTATGTTTATTGCGATAGCAACATTGAATGGTTTGGATATATATCAAATGGATGTTAAAACAACTTTTTTGAATGGTGAATTAGATGTAGAAATTTATATAGAGCAACCTGAAAGATTCGTGGCCTTAGAAAAAAAGTGTGTCGACTTGTTAAATTGCTTTATAGATTAAAGCAAGCTCCTAATAAATGGCATGAAAAATCTGATACGATAATGAAATCAAATTATTTCAAAATTAACGAATGTGACAAATGTGTGTATGTCAAGAGCACTCAAAAAGGATATGTCATGGTACTGATGTTATATTATGAATTAGAATTTCTAGAACATCCGATGGTCTAATATTATCTCAATCACACTACATCGAGAAAATTCTTGATAAGTTCAAGAAATATGATATCATTCCTAGGAAAACACCAATGGATGCCATGCATCTCGTTTCTAACACGGATGATAGAAGTCTCAATTGGAATATTCTCGTATTATTGGCAGTTTAATGTATATCATGAATTGCATTCGACTTGCTATTGCTTATTCTATTAGTAGGCTAAGTCGATATACGAGTAATCCAAGCACTGAGCACCGGAGAGTAATTGGACAACCGAACTATGAAAAACTTAGTACGCACTAGGGAGATTTTTTTTTTACTCCTACCCATTCCTATGATGAGCCAATACCTAATTGCAGCAAAATAGGTTAAATGACGCCTTTAATGATTTCTATATCTTAATTCGTTCAAATGGAGTATAGCAGAATGCTCTTTATGAAGATCACCTATGTGGGTGAGAAGGGGCCGCTTCTAAGAGAGTTATGTGAAGATAAATTATCTAAAAACACTCATGAACTAGGAGGTGTTGAAGGCTAAAATGGACACAAACGTGATAACCAATTGTGTTCGAAGGAACTGTATGACTTCTATTGTCTAGGTTTACAAGAATGGTTGACTATTCAAGGCATATTGCTACTAATTGGCCAAGTAAATCCGATAGATTTTACTATGGAAAGTTTAAAGTCTTTGACTATGTATCCCGATACAATTTTCTTCATTTATACTTCGAAAAACATATCAGATGTTATTGTTTGGGAAATGCCGACATATTTCATTCACGTGGGATATTTTTGGAAATTGTTTGTTATTAGTGAAATGGGCCAACTTTGAGCCTTAATTTTAACGGGATCAAGTATATTTATGTTCTACTATGCGAGGTGATTAACGTGATATATTTATTTATATAAAACAATTTAGAATTGAATAAAATATTTGATGACAAAGTAACTCACTTGAAATTATACTAGTGAAGAATTTGATTGATTGAAAATTGACAAACACTTCTCTCTCATAGAAAAGTTAGGAAACTTTGGTGTGGTTTATATGGTGGAAGTTTGGGAATTTGTTTTGGGCCTCAAGGGGTACTAATAGTTTTTGAGAAGAATTTGATTTATTGAAAATTGACAAACACTTATCTCTCATAGGAAAGTTAGAAAACTTTGGTGTGGTTTATATAGTGGAAGTTTGGGAATTTGTTTTGGGCCTCAAGGGGTACTAATAGTTTTGGGAAGGGGGGAAACTTATATCCTAATGGGTTCTATCCAAAAACCCACACGCGTGCTCGCGAGCCGTCGACCGACTAGGTTCGGCACGAGCACGAGCACGAGCACGAGCACGTACCCGTGTCCAAGTCCGGTTCGATTCGTGTTCGAGGTGTGGATGGGTCCTTGTACTATATTAATTATTTGGACAAAATTTATTTAAATTTTTTTTTGGCCAAAATATAATTAATCAAATTCTTGGGTACTTAATAAAATTAATTTTGATTGGCTTATTTTCGGGTATTTTTTGGTCTGGATTGTTTATTAACTGATGTAACAGACATCTATTAATCGACGCAACAAACATGGTGTTTCATACTGAACAGTGATGTCTGTTCGAGCTTGGAGGTTGTCTAAACAGTGAGATTGTTTTGAAAAGGCTTGAAAGATGTTCGAATGACCACGAATGAGTCTATGAATAGCATGCCCTGCTGCTAAAAAAATTAATCAATTTTCATTGCAATTTTTCTCTGCTTTGAATCTTATTTTCTTTCTCTCATTCTGATATTGTTCTCGAAATGAAAACACTTCATTGAATTCGTTGAAATTCCTGTAGATAGTTGTGCTATTTTCGTAGGAGACGAAATTCGTTCTATCTTGGGAAACGACTGCTAAACACCTTTATAATCAATAGCAAAATATCGTGAAGTTGATGGACTCGAATTAACTTTCAGATCATGTTGATCATATTGTTACACTGTGCAAATTACATCAAGGTAATTCTGTCAGTGTTTGTGTATTCAAATTGTTCGAAGGAGGAATTTATACTTGAGAATCAACGGTAATCTCCTTTGCTTTGTACAAAATGGGGTAATCTTTCATTACTAACCTTTTGTACTTCTCGTTCTTCGATTTTTGCGTGTCTTACTTTGATCTTGCTCTAAGCTAGGCCATGCAGGATGGATTCTTTTGTTTTCTATGCATGGGTGTTATGAAATGCAATGAACAAATTGAATGAAAGGTAAGAAGAAAAACTTACTGACGAAAAAGGATGAAGCTTTAGGGTTGAGTCTCTTTCCACTGGTTTGGACTGTGTTTGAATAACATCGTCTAGGAGAAGTTAAGAAAATCGGTGCTTGTTAGTTTTTTTGGCACTTGTTTTGGGAGGTCGACTAGTTTAGTGTAATTTAGGTCGTATTTCTCAACTTATCGAATCGGTGGTTTTTAGTCTTTTTCAAAATTTTCCAAATTTTAGCCTCTAAAATAATTATTTTACAAGATAAAAAATTTAATTATATAAAAAAATTATAAATAAAAATACAATAACTAAAGAGTTTACTTATAGCAAAAAAATTACTTTATAATTAAAAAAAATCACTTATAAGATAAAAGTACACTTTTATGTATAACGAATTGCTTATAAAGTAAAAAAAAAAAAAATTACTAATAAGACAAAAAATTACATATAAAGTCCTTGTTCGGGCTCCATTTTATCGAAAATGCACGTTCTTTCTCCTCTGTTTAATCTCACATTCTTCAATAATATAATATTACACAAAAAACTCAAAGTTTTTCCTTCTTTTTTAATCACATATTCTTTAAAAGAAATCATTACGCCATGATACATTTTCCCCCAAAAACACATTTTAATAGAGCTCAAACATGAGCAAAATATAAAAAAGATATAAGCAAATAATTAGTTATAATTACAAAATTAACTGTAACTGTAAAATTTACTTTTAAGTAAAAATTACTTAATAATTTAAATTTTTAATTATAAGTAAATATTCCAATTTTTAAGTTAAAATTAGCTTATATTTAAAAATTTAATTACAAGTAAAATATCACTTGTATAAAAAAATTTCATACAAGGAATTTTAAATTGAAAATTTCAAGTAAAGGAATTCGGATATCACTTAAGTATCCTAACAAATATAAAAGAGCCA
>CAIGRT010007665.1:0-12837 GCA_903798405.1 Fraxinus platypoda
GGGATGTACTTATGCTATAAATATTTGATAATAGTAATTAGAAATGCATTTAGTTGTTATTTGTTTAAGTTAAATTTAACTTTGCAAAGTTATAAATAATTCATGTAACATTAAATTTGAATTCTATGTAAACATTTCTTGGTATAAATAGGAATTTATCATTTTGTTCAATTCTTAGTTTACATTTAACAAAAAAAATATTTTTTGCTACAAATATGAAAAATTCTATATTTTTATAATTTTATTTATACAATCATACTGGTCAAACCGGAACAAACCGCAACTCGTGACCAGCATGGGCTTGACCCGGATGGGTCAGCGGGTGGGCCTGGGTTGTAGTCCAAAATTTGTGGGCGGACCCGGAACCGACCCGGAACCCGTAGCGGGCGGGCTTTTTTTCACGTGGGCCGTTACCAGGCTCATATGTTGGCGGGCCGACCCGGCCCGAACCACCCGGATTGACGCCTCCCCTTTAACATTCTGTGACAAAACTACAATCTAAAGTCAAGGCAGTAGTAAAATCCAATATGCCAGGCGAGATGAAATGATCACTAACACGTTTGACACTCCAGACAATATTCGTTTGATAGTCCAAGGTCGTGGTATTGGTGGGTCAAAAAACATGCAAATCTTCTGCCAATCGTCCACTCGCCATCAAAACCTGTTCTTGAAAATCTATCGTACCCCGATTATACTTCTCTATAGAAATCAACAAAATGATTTGCAAGTTTCATCCAAGCGTCAAGGAATAAAATTCTACATCGAATAAAAATGAAAATATAGACCAACTTTTAATGATTTGGACTACTTTTTTTAATAAGGTTGAACTCTTAAGATGGAACCTCAAGCCTTAATATGGTATTAGAGTCTATTAAGCTCCAACGAGCAATTCTTTCCAATAAAAACTCAAAAAAATGAGTATGCAGACTTCAAGATTGGTTTGTCCAAATGAAATGAGCATGGATTGATTTGTCCAAACGAGCTACCATTTTGCTAGGGCGTATTAAGGGATAAAATCCCACATCGAATAAAGATAAAAATATAGACCAACTTATAAGGATTTAGATAGCCCCTCATAATAAGGTTGATCTTTTAATACCGAAAGTTGTGAGCTTCCCTTCTAGTGCATAGTCAATTAGTCTCATTCCTTTGCATAGTCAATTATTGATTTCCTTATGTATGTAAATTAGTCCCTAATTCCATGTTTTCAATTATTCAGCTTTTGAGTTACCTAGAATAGGATTACAACTGTACCTATATATACTATGATGTAACCATTGTAATATAGGCTATAACATTTCTCTTCTCTTAACTCCTTGATGGTATCAGAGCTACAGTCCTTTCTACAATTGTAACATAGCCCATGTTTGACACACATTCTTTCAAAATACATTCTTTTAAAACTCATTTTCAACCACACATTCTTCAATAAAATAATATTTTCTATCACATCAATAATTTTCCTTACTTTTTAACCACATATTTCACATCATATCACTATTTAAAATACATTATTTCCTCAATAATATCCATCAAACAGTCCCATATACATTCACCCTTTTTTTCATATTCTGCGCGTCTTTACCACACTTCCAACTATGGCCAACGAAAATAATCAACCTACAATTCCCATTGCCTAGGAACCCACCAAACCTTTTACCATTATCAACATCAACAATTCTGTTAAACTGACCTATACAAATTATCTCTTTTAGAAACTTAAGATGGAAGCAATTCTAATTGGCTATGATTTATACAAGTTTATTAATGACTCTCACACTACTTTTGCAACTACAATTATTACAAATAATGTCACTACTCGTAATCCAGAATATCAAACATGGCTTCGTCAAAACAAACTGATCTTTGGTGCTCTTGTTGGTTTCGTCACTCATTCGTCTCATTTCTCAATCACGGGCCTCTCGCGATGCCTTGGAAGTTCTTGCCAAAAGCATATCAAGAAACATCAACAAGGATATTCAAACAATTTGTGATTATATGCAGTTTATTTTAACTCGTGCTGATGAACTTATCGCCATAGGAAAACCTATGGATCATGAGGATCTCATCGAGAAAATCCTTGATGGTCTTGTTGATGATTACAAGTCCATCATTGACGTTGTTAATGGCCGTGACACAAAAATTTCATTTGATGAGCTACATGAGAAGTTAATCAACAAGGAACTCTCGCTACGTTTCCATCATTCCAGTTCCTCTCCACTTCTAGCCTCTACAAATCTAGCCAATTCCCAATCTAATCAAGGTACATTGGCAATTGAATTCAGTGCCCACCATGAGCATTACCCTCTCTACCATCAGCTGGTATTCATATCTTGGGTTTCACCAACACCACAACTCATGGTAGTTGTCCCTCACCTCGTCCTTATCAGGGTCGCTATCAGTGGTGTTGTGTTCAAGGCCACATTGTTACAAAATGTCTTGTGTTTCACCAGATGCATCCAACTTTACATCAACCACCATCTTCAAGTCAAGCTCCTCAATGGCAACCTTGCCCTTCGGTACCATGGAAACCTCGAGCCAATCTTGCTACCGCCAACATATTTGATCATTATAGTTGGCTTCTTGATATTAGAGCTTTGTACCATGTCACCACTAACTTGAGTAATCTCTCCAGTCATACTCCCTATGATTGCTCTGATGACATAGTGATTGGAGATGGGACAAGTCATTCGATTACACAAATTGGTTCAAAATCTCTCTATACACCCTTTCATACATTTTCTTTTAATAATATTAATTGTGTTCCTACTATGAAAAATAATCTTATCTCTAGTTCTCAGTTTTGTCGGTCCAATAATACCTCAATTGAATCTTACCAACTTCTTTTCTTGTAAAGGATCTCGACATAGGATCAATCCTTTTGTAGAGTCAGACTAAGGATGGTGTGTACAAGTGGCCATCTTCCTCTGTAAAGTCTTCTCTACTAGTCGCTTTCTCAAGCGTCAACACCACTTCATCCAAGTGGCATCACAGACTAGGAGATCCATCGTCTTCCATTTTTAGGTATATTGTGTCTCCAAATTTCAAGTGAAATTTTTGAGTCTTTTACATTCGAATTTTAGTTGTAACTCGTGTCAAAATGGACTCGTTTACATTGTTATCAATCTCTAAACTTCACAAAATCTTAAGGGAAAGTAGGGAACTTCTTATAATATGACATATCCAAAAATAGGCTTCCGTCGACAACATTTGAGGTACTAAAATATTTTCTAAATCCCCGCAACGGCTATGTTTGGAAGATAAACCAGCGTAGTTTACTTAAAGTGACATATAAAATTCTACAGCTATCGGATTTACATGATTTCAAGTTTATTTAATAGCTAACCCATGAGGCTATCAAACTCCACTGGTTTTGTCCAAAAATTTCAAGCAACGATTGAGTTACAAATTTTTGAAGTCAAGGACAGAAGCTGAATTAAAAAAAAACAGCAATAATTAATCTTATCGCTAACATTTTTGTGATAAATAGTAACTTGTACGTTAATTTCTAAATCACATAACTACTTTTAAACATAACTAATTCATAAAAATCTTCTTAGAATGGTACCTCAAATTATGTTCATAGAAATCTATTTATTAGAAAGAAAAAAAAGTGGACATTTTATAATCGAATTAAAAAATTGAGTTACCGGCTTCTCCATAGCACATTGCATCTTTGCCTACATCATCCACGCCTCAAGCGAATCAAATCAACTTGTAGGAAGAGAATTGATAAGAGTGCAAAATAACATGATTTTCTCTTCTTATCTGTTGTATTTATGTGATTATTTGACGCCTAAATGCNAAGTGAAAGAAAAGGAAAGTTTGAGAACTAAATTGCAAATACTCAATAGTTGATTCGGACCACAAGAAGATACTTTGAAGATTTCTATGAGACGATTGGATGTAATTGGAACTCAAAAAGGAATGGAATATGATCAAAATATTATCAAAATCAATTTCCAATTCGCACAAGATATATTCCAGGTTTTTAGCAAAAGATTGAGACTCATTTTTGGCATAGTAAACGTCCGAATTGGAAGAAATCTATTTCTATCAAAGTTGTATCCCTTTGGGTTATCTTTTCAACTCACTTTGAATCACCTAAATCGTATATTGGGAGATAATGTTATGACCAAAATACTGATTGCTGTGCAGAGACAAAAAATCCACTGGCGAAGGCAAATTTGACGTGATTTTCATCTAATTTTTGACTCCTACAAATACATAACAGTAGAATACATATTGAGAATGCCTCAATACACAACGTTTCCCTCCTTGGTACTCAAGAAACTCTATGAAGAACTAAAACCTTTGGTGAAGTTAGAGATGAACTCATTGGATTTGATGATTTTACATCCTTTACTCATGTAATTTGGTCTTTATTTGTTGAATGCTTTTAGTATTTAGATTTTCCTCTCATAAATTTATCATGTAATCGGTTTAACTCTTATTAGATTTTTCATAGTTTCAGTCATGCTTTTTCGATTGTTTAATCGAAATATTTGTTGAGTTTCAATTTAATGAACCTATGTTGAGATTTATTTAACTTTTACTAAATTCTTCATAGATTTAGTCACGCTCTTTCTATCTAATGATTGAACTAATTGTTGAATTTTAATCTCAATTATTTTATTGGTGTGATTCAATTACTGCTTTATACTTGAAGTATATGGTCGATCTTTGAATCTGATTTCAATAAAATTGTGTGAATGCGTTATAGGAAGTCTAGCTTTTAGAACTACTATTGAATTAAATAGATTTGTAATGTCATATCATCTTATTAGGGTTTTGGGATGAAAACCTCTAATTGAGTTATAAAAATGAATAATTGATGTGAATTATCCGATCCAAATGAAGGAATTTTGATGCTTCACTGCCTAAATTCATTGATTTTAATTTTACCATTTCAAGACATTGACGTTAATTTCATTCAAATACCAAATTCGACTACACATTTGAGAGAACAATTCATTCTTTTTGATCATTTGAGTAATTTTCCATCTCCCTGTGGAATCGACACCCCAAAGCTGTGCTACAATTACCGCGTTATTCTTTCGGCATAGTCAAGAATTAACTCATGAGTTTGAAACTCAAAAGACATCATCGGTGCATTTTGTTATCAAATTAGAAAATTCGAATTATAGATTCATACCGTCGCACGTAGATGGATTTTCGACAAAATTCTATTTCTATAGAATTATCATGATACGTAGAGCCAGATAATGATCATTCCAACTATAGTAGTGCTGAAGCACCGTACCCGAATGTACCAATTCATTCACGCTTCTAATGAAAAATCATAACTTGAAAACGAAATAACCACTTGCACCTCTACTTACCTTAATTTTAGGCTTTTGAATGGATAAAGTTGGACGACGGATGTTGTTTCCCGATAGCACCCGAAGCTTTAAGAAGTCGGCTTCTCTCTTATGTTTTTCTTTCTTTTGAAAATTTTCTTGTTTCAAAGTGTGAACCTCCATATGTGTAAACTGTACATAAATATATAATAGAAAGGGATATAAATTATTTGGGGAAAATGAAAAGTCAATCCTATAAAATTTGAAGAAGAAACTGTTTAGTAAGGATTAAATGAAGGTTTTATGTTTCATTTCTATGTATTTTATGTGAGGATTTAATGCAAAGTTTGTTGGCATTTCATAACTGTTACACCTATAAATTACGTGGCACTGACTATTCATTGGTTTGGACTTATTAAACTTAACAATTGCATCTTGGGCTCGGTCCATTAATCACTTGGCCCATTTACATTTTCCTATATATGTGAGTTTCATTCACAATAAGCTATGTTTTCTAATCCTATCCAAATCCCATCTCCCTCTCGTGCACTATCTTTTTCTCTCATCCGACTGCAAAATTGACCATCGGATTGAGAAGCCAGACTTTTTATCAACCGGTAGTATTTGCCTCCTAACGAGGTATTATACTGTACAGGTAAAGTCTGCGTGGAGGGGAGGTGGAATGGATTCTGTTAGCGCATTTTTTAGGTCAACAGATTGGCGCCGTCTATGAAAACGATATGTTAATCATGTTCTCACCACATCCTAAAAGGTGATCGGGAAAAATTAATAATTTTTCCGGGCAATTCCTTTCCCAATAAATTCGAGGAGGTCAGTCACTGAGGAAAAACAATGCTCAGTCCATTGGTGGGTTTATTAAAAAAATGCTCAGTCCGCTCCCTATTTGTTAGCATTTACTGATTTTTTTGGAACAAATCAATATCAAATGAAACACAAACATACAAGAAAGAAATAAAAATCAAGGGTAATATATGTCCTCACTTGCTACCATTAAAGCCTTACAATCTCCAATAGTAAATACCGAGGACACACAGCTTGTCCTCGCCTCCAACAAAGGCCGTCGAGGCGATGGCATTTACAGACACCCACAATAATTGATTACGCCGTAGAAATAAAATCGCACCAACTTCAATCTTTGATCTTGTACCACTAGTGGGAGCTCACCTTTGCCTCGAACTGCAAGTTGTTGATGGATTGAGGGCCTTATTATTCCACGTGAAGAGATAAAATGAAGCCATCCATATTTTTTTTGCAAAAATGGTTTGTCGAGTTACCAATCCTTCCAAGAATTCAAAAGCTACTTCGTTCACATGATGCTTGATAAAATGCCTAAATAAAAAAAGAAATTCAATCCGAGGATGGATTTTCATAAGGGCATAACTTATCCTCTACTAGCCACCATAGAGGTAGCCACTGCATCTTATGAAACCTGGTGAGCTCGCTTCAATAATAATTATAGCGGCAAGCAGTTGACAATCAAGGCAACCTCCGATACTAGAAGCAACACCTCATAGCACCACAGTGAGCACTGGCCCATGGCCTAGCTTTGATCCAGCTTATCTCCACATTAAATTTGGAAGTGACAAAATGCTGATGGTTATATATCCAAACATGTTTGATGGCTTTTACAGCTTTCTTGCAGTTTTTTTGCTGGAGTGTTGTTAAGCGACTACTAGCTATCTCTTTAGGACCATGGATCATGGTGTTGTGCTATATCGTCATACATCCCTATCTCTCCATGCAATTTTCGATGTAGATTGGGCAGGCAATAAAGATGATTTCGCCTCCATTATTACTTATCTTGTTTACCTTGATCGTAATCCTATCTCTTGGATCTCTAAAAAGCAACGAATTATGGCTCACTCATCTACCGAGGCCAAATATCACTCTGTTGTAACTAATGTAGTTTAACTCATCTGGATATGCTTTATTTTCAATGAACTAAGTGTTTTTCTTCCACATCAACTTGTAATCTATTGTGATAATGTCAATACTAAGAATTTATGTTCCAATCTGTTGAAGTTGTGACATTTTAGTTGTCACATAACTATTGTATTTTGGTTAAGTATTTAGTTAGACAATAGTTTGGTTTATATCTAACTAATGAAGTGATATAAAGTATAGTCTAGCAAAGTATTGTGGGCTGTCAAGTATGACTTTGTGTAAGGAAGTAGTATGGTAGTGTAAGAGTTGATAGAATAGTTGGTAGGATGTCTTGTAGTTTCTATCAAGTTGCCTATTTATAGAGCCATGTTGTTATGTAAAAAATGATGAAAATTGAAGAGAAAAACCGTTCAAAAATGTAGACATCCAAAGAGCCTTCTTCTCCTCTGTTCTGGTGAAAACCAGCAGAGTATTTATGCTTTGTTTTGTATGTTTTTATGTTTGTTCAATACCGGTATATCCTTCACTTCCTCCTCCTTTCAAATGATTGTTAAGAGCTCTTTCAAGAGAGCTTTAGATCCTTAAAAACCCAACAGTGGTATCAGAGACCAAATGATCCTAGAAGAGGCAGAAAAATGATGAAAGAACAAATCTGGAAAGCTCAAAAATCAGCAGCAACCCTGGGAAAGAAAGTCTCAGATGGTGATGAAAATGGCTGAGAAAAAGGAGTGAATCCAGTTTGAATATCATAATTCTAGGCTAAACTTCTTTGTATTGGATGAATGATGAAACCTGTTGATTGCCATTTTTAATTCAAAGATTAAGTATTTTTGTGAATTCTTGTGTTCTTGATCACTTATGCACACTTATTTCATTGTTTGAGTGGTTGATTACTATTTAGAAAATTAGTTACTTATTATAGTGTTGGGACACTAACAATAAGTTAGAACATTGCATATTTGACCCATGGGCAATAAGTGTTAGGAATAACATTTATGGTGTGTACAATCATGTGTGATAGTGAGATTGAATGCATGTCTTTGGATATGAATTCGAACTAGGAATAGAATCGGATCGTGCTTATGATAGGTTTAATATATCTTGAAAAATAATAGTAGATATTAATGGATTATTGATTGTGTTGAACACTTGAAGATCACTAAATTATATGATTTGAGAATAGGAAATAGAGTCAATAGGTGGATTCTCAAATCGAATACATTTATCTCGTTATATTTGATAAAAATCAATTCTTTAAATAATCTTAGTTTAAGTTAGAATAAATACAAAAAAATCAACTCTTTTGCATTACGAACATCGAATTTGATACAAACTGGTGAACTATAGTTAGCAATTATTCCTCGTGGGACGATACTCAACTCATCATATTATTACCAGTCAATGATCCCATACGCTAGATTTTGTCTGGACAAGTTTTTTATGCTGTTCCCGAGAAATAATTTTGTTTAATAATAGTTTATTAGCTTATATTAGATTCAACTTCTTTTTTGTTTTAGGTTATTCATCATACTACCTCAATTTTTTGCTCTTTGTTCTTTTCAGTATTTCACCATTGTATGCAAGATTCTGACAAGATCGAGCTCGCTCATTAGATCGAGAAATCAAAAGAACATTCAAACAGTGCAAAGGAGAGTAGAGAGAAGCAATGCTAATAGCTGAGAATCAAAATCAAGACCAGAATTAGATTCAGGATCCATCTCAATTGACAGAGGCAATTTAGCGAAGGGTTATCACCGATGAAGCCCCAATATTAGTTGGAGATTATGCGAATCCAATTTGTACACAGTGCAACCTTCAATTGTCTCTCTACCATTTGGACAAGCTAACTTCCACATTCGATCAGATGTCATCAACCTATTTCAAAATCATCAGGACATCAGGTTATTCGAAAAAGCTACAAAGAATCCACACGAACATGTTCGAGCTTTTTTTATGTTGTGTGAAGTTATTAGTCATGTAGGAATGACAGCAGATGCCTTTTGAATAAGTTTATCCCCCCCCACCCCCACCTTGAAGGATGGCACAAGAGAATGACTCTATTCATTACCCACCAGGAGCATCGTGTCGTGGAATGATATAGTGCGGAAGTTTACTATAAAGTCATTTCCACCATCTTAAGTCCATCAATTTGGAATGAAGTCTACACCTTTAAGCAAAAGGACCTCGAGAGCTATCCAAAGGCATGGGAGAGGTTCAAGGACTTGTTTAGGAAGTGTCCAAATCTAGTCATTTCCAAGAAAGCAAAGGTATGCACATATTCTATTATGGATTACACCAAGAATACCAAAATATGAAAGATGCTTCAATAGGTGGATCAGTAATGCAGATTGATATTGAATAGGCCCAGGAATTGTATAGGAGGATCGCTGAAAATCAAGTTAGTTGGCCAACCAACAAGGACTTTATTAAGAAATCAGTTGTTGTTCATAATATTGATGCAGTGACGGTGTTAGCAACACAGATAGAAGTGATAACGAAGCAAGACAACCTCACTCGGTCTGTAAATATGGTAAAAACCACACCCATTTGCACAGGTTATGTGGCAGATCATATCACTGCTAGTTGCCCTTTAGCTTCCACTAATATGGTCCAGTCTCTAGATATCAGCTATGCACAGAACTCACATAGACAGCAGACCGGCCCATATTCTTACATACATAATCCTAGTTAGAAAAATCATCCAAACTTCTCATGGGCTAATTAATTAATCAGGGCAGAAAAATGCAGTCTAGAGCAACCCATCGGGATTTCAACAGCAACAAAAGAAGAGGTCTTTTTGGATGATCTACTTGTTAAGTACATCACCAAAGCTAAGACTGCAATCCAAAACCAACAAGCCTCTATCCAAAACTTAGAGAGTTAAGTAGGCAGATCACAACTGCATTGTCCAGCAGATTACATGGTACCCTACCAAGCGACAAAGAGAATAATCCACATGAACAAGTATTAGCAGTTATTGAGACACTGTCATTCAAGCCTGCTATCCCTGTTCAAGCTTATGTGTCGCTTTTCTATTTTCTCAAAGGCTTCGAAAGTACCAAAGGAGGAAGAGGTTCAGGCTATCATTATAAAGAGTTGAGTTAAATTGCCAGAGATTAGTGTAAAAAAAAAACGACAAAGGAGAAACAGTTACCTATCATGGTCAAGGAACAAGTGGTTCAGTCTAAACAATCAGTAAATGTTAATCAAGAAAAACAGTTAGGCGGTCCACGGGATAATGTAACCATTCATGTCAATAAACTTGAACCTCCAATCTCGTTTCCTCAAAGGTTGTAGAACAACAAGTTGGAGATGCAGTTTGTAAAATTCTTGGATACCCTTAGAAAGCTTCAAATCAATATTCATTTCATTGACATGATCTTATAGATTTTGAACTACTCCAAGTTTTTGAAAGTGATGTTGAGTAAGAAGAGGAAATTGCCCGAACATGAAATAGTCGCATTATCTGAATAGTATAGTACAATCTTCTAGCATAAGCTTACGCCTAAACTAAAAGATCCAAGGAGTTTCATTCTACCTTACTCTATAGGAGATTCTCATAACATTAGTTCTTTGATTGACTCTAGAGAAAGTATTAACTTGATGACCTTGAACATTTACAATAAATTAGGATTGAGGGAGTCAAATGAAATATCAACCAATCTATAGTTGGCTGACGGGTCGATCAAGCATCCTCAGGGAGCAGTTGAAGACAAGTTCATCAAAATTGGAGATTTCATCTTTCCAGATGATTTCATAGTTCTTGACATCGGAGAGAATTAAGTTATGTTGGTGATATTAGGAAAACTATTCCTAATAACTTGACATGCTTTGTTGGACTTTGAAACCTGTGAAATGATTTTGAGGGTAGAAGATGAGCAACAGATTGACTATGAACACTCCACTCAAACAACCACCCTACCTCAAGGCGTGCAAAAAGATGAAAACCGAAGTAAGGAATGACTATGTAAATCATTGCTACAAGAAGGGCATTGGTGGACTAGTTGGAACAATAAATGATCAATATGGGAACCTCCATCATTGGAAGAGTCAAGGATGAGGCTGAAGATGTCTACAAGAGCAGTCTTTGCAAGGCCAAAAATCAGCTTTGCAAGCCATGTTGAGTAGCCAAAACCGCGAAATCAAGCTAATAACTATAAACAAGAGCTTATTGGGAGGCAATTCAATTTTCTTTCCTTTTATTTATTACGTTTTATAGATATAGGATAATGAATTTATTTTTATTCAAGTGTCATCATTCATACACTGAAAAAAAAAAAAACATGAATAGTAACTTACGGCTGCAACCTTCCTACGTTCCTTTTTTTTGTCCTCTATTCCGTTTCTACTTCTTTTCTTGAATTTCTTGTTGGCTATGAGATGTTTTTGCTTAGTACTACTTCTTTTAGATTATTTGGTCATTAATGTTTAAATTTTATTCATATTACAAGAACATTATATTCAAGAACACTCAAACTAGCACTGAATAAGGGGACGAACATGATCAAGTGAACCATCTAGGTCATACACTTTTATGTGTTGGGAGACTCACAATAGGTTAGAACATTGTGTATTTGACACATAAGGCAATATGTATTAGGAATAACATTTATGGTATGTGCAAACGTGTGATTGAATGCATCTCTTTGCATATGAATTCAGACTAGGAATAAGATCGGATTGTAATTAAGCTAGATTTAATATATCTTGAAAAAGAATATTAGATATTAATGGATTATCGATTGTCACGAACACTTGAACATCACTAAATTACATGATTTGTGAATAGGAAATAAAGTCAATATGTGGATTTTGAAATCCAATAAATTTCTCTCATTATTTTATAAAAACGAATTTGTTACTTGCTCTTAGCTTAAGTTAGAATAAATATAAACAAACCAACTCTTTTGTAATATGAACATTGAATTTGATACAAGCTAGTGAACTATAGTTAGCAATTATTCATCGTGGGACGATAGCTCAACTCAACATATTATTACTTATCAATGATCTCGTATGCTTACGGGTTTTGTCCGAACATGTTTCATTGTTAAACCTTTTAGTATTTTGATAGCTTTATAGTTAGACTCATGGCCTGATACAATCATTTTAATGGTGATACTTATTTTTGACAAGGCTTAAATCTCATAAAAAAATCATCATTTGGATAAATGTGATGGTCTGATGGTGTGTTATAATTCTAATTTTGGGTGTTGATGATACTGTATTTGCTAAGCATGAGAATGAGTATATATAAGACCATTTAGAAATTGATGCTCTCAATATTTGTAATGAAAGACATGGTTTAGTAAATTTTTATTTTTTATTAAAATATTATTCAAGTCTCTTTGCTTTATCACGAGAATGTATATTATAAAGATTCTAGAAGTTTTCTAACTACATAATTGCTATCCAATTGATATTCCTATATCAAACGGAAACAATATGATATATGTCCAATGACTCCATACGATCACAAAAAGATATATCCAAATAACCATATCTAGTACTGTTAGAAGTATACTATGATCAATAACGTCCACCCGAAAACAGGTATCTGATGCCGACGGGTACTTGATTGCTTTCAAGATATTAAATGTAACTTGCTCATCTTGTACCCATAAAATGAGTT
>CAIGRT010007685.1:0-22788 GCA_903798405.1 Fraxinus platypoda
GTCTAATTGATAATTAATTGGATTACTAAAATATGTTATTTAGGTGACAAACAAGTTCACTATAATGACATTCGAGTCCATAACAAGAAAACAAAAAGCCTTAAGGCACGGAGATTTTTGGAGTGCTTTAGAAGGAAAATAGGAAATAATAGAATATTTAATTACGTCTACTTCGAACTACAAACGAGTAAAATTCGACCAAGGATTTAGATTATTAGTCCCTATTCGTCAAACTCGACAGATATAGGAATTTGATTAGGAAATTGATCGGAGTGGGGAAAAATAGAAATTTGTAGGAATTTTTCAATTAAACATCACTCACATTTTTAGCAAATTATAGAGAGAAACTCTTCAAAATCTTCCAATATTCAATATAGAGAGAACCTCATATCACAATTCATATTCCACACGTTGGGGAGGGGTTTGGAATTGCTAAACCCTAACTTCAGTGAACGTTTTATCGAGTCATATGAAACGGAAAGAAGGTCACATGCCGTACAATAGACATTATATTAACATAGTATATAAGAGGTACCAACACATATTACTCACATGTCACATTACATCCATGGTAAGTTATCATCTTCAACGTTGCAGTCAGTGGTCATCATAAACATGTGAGATAAGTGGTCACAATATATTCTAATATACCAAAATTAAGGAAAAATGAAGAAGGTGACCAAAATGCAATAATTGAAATATGACATAACTGGGCAACCGTCCAGCTATAATAGTTGGACAATCGCCTGGCTTGAAGTTTCAAAAGCAGGGAAGAATTAATGTGCCTAGGTGATTGCCTGGTTTTCTACTGGGCGACCGCCGAGGCCAATCGTGGCAAGGGTCCATTTTTCATTTCAAATTCTTCTCCAACAAGGACCCTTCTTCTTGGGCCGATTCCTAGACATTTTTGAAGACTTCTTGGAGACTTTTGAGTGTATAAATAGAACATATTAACTCTAAATAAAGGTGGGAAAATTAATTACAAAAAGAGGCGAAAAATACAAGATCAAATTCAAGAATTCCGAATGATGAACTATTTTTATTTCTTTTGTTTTCTTCTACACAACATGTTAGACCGAAGTAATCTAGTGTTAGGATTACGATGAATCTTGTAGCATGAACATTTAAATTTTGATTTTATTTCTTTTTTATATTCAAAACACGTTTTCAATTATTGAATGATTGACATGGATTAATTCTTCTTTAAAATTGTATGCGCAATAGTTGTATGAGTTTTGTGGTTTGTTTTACATTCGAAAGACTTAAAATAAGTTAGACATAGTGTCAATTATCGTAGAGTCCGATAGGAATAAAAATATACCGCTATACTTTATGTAGTTTTTAAGTATTCACAAATCCATAATGTACTCTTAGATCTTCGCATCTGTCGTAGAAATATAGTCGATTACAAATACAAATAAGTTTAATTCTACTCGAGAAAGATTATTAAACTATTTAGGAATATTGATCTTCATAATTGAATCATGTTGTCAAATTGTAATGTTTGGGATTAAAATGAATTGATATAAGGGGATTTGGGATCCTAGTGTTTTTCATCAAATTTGCATTAATCAAAATCTTACATTGAATTGAGTTAAATTTAAGTCTTGCATTCATAGGTATAGTAATTGATCACAATTTAGTTTAAAAAATCGTTATTCCAAAGCTCATTTTCTAAGAATAAATAAAAAAAAATATTTTTAATAGATAACAAACCTGGGCTAAGTATAATGGGTAATTCCACTTGTATATGGAGAAATCCCTGGGCAAGTAGCACAGTCCCCTTTGAATATTTGGTCCACAATTTAGAAATAGGGATATGTATTTGACAAGAATAATTGAATAAAATTCAAGTACTTTCTTTTATTAAAAGTTAGACCAGAGTTTTTCTTTTTTCGGAATTTTGTCATAGAAGTGTTGCCAGCGTAAACTAAAGTAATATGCACGATCTGAATTAAGATATTACAATATTACTAATACACATATATAGACCTGAATATCAAACATGAAATAACAGAAATTCATCTTTTATCGTTTATGATCTTGGTCAAGGATGAATGAAAAACCGAAGAAAATACTTTCAACAAATACGGAAAAATAGATTTTATCTAAAAAGTGGATCAAGGATTCATCATACTTCTCTCAGCTTCAAACCCAAATACCGTCCTCCTAGAGTGTACTTGGTCCATTTGATTCGGTTATGAAAACAGGAGACATGGAGCGAACCCGAAAGTCCTTCCGGTATTCAAGTGCCAAAGCCTTCTCTCTTACGATTTGGAACGCCTTGCTAACCTCCTCTTTCTGTTTCTGTAACAGCTTTCTAAGTCTCTAATGTCGTTCCAAAAGCTGCACAGGGTGATTAAGATTTAGTTTTAAGTGTCAATATATCAGATGCTATTATAGAAAAGTAACAGGACAAAACATTACTTGTTTGGAGGTTGAATGGATATCATTAAAGACGAAAATAAAGTTAAAATCTTGTCCATACCATGCTATCTTGTCTAATTTACGTAAGGTTCAACAAGTTACCTAAGGTGTTCTTTTTTTAAATAAGGCCAAAATATTACTTGCTTTTGCAGGTAATTTGGGACAAAAAAATGCTGAAAGACATTGAAGAGTAAAACGAAATAAATAAATCTTGTCAGCTGTACCATTCAATATTCTATATAATCTACTGCGTGACTAAAAATCATGCACTGCAAGAATATCAAAGAGAAATGAACATGAAGATATTACCACCGACTCTGGTGGCGGAGGAGATGGAGATTCGCGCTCGGTAAGCCCTAACACCAGAAAGTGGAAGTTAGTCGACCAGACAGAATAAAAACGAAATAAAACTGAGGATTTAATCTGTTATTACAACTCATCGAATAATTATCTGTCCTTCGCTTCTTGCAGCATAGTTCATGGTTGTGATTGGTAAACCCTCTTAAAATTTCCATTATCTCATCTTCCGAATCGGGTATATTTGACTCACAACTTTCCCTTGGAACGTCCAGTGAAGATGGATTCACCGAAACTTCTTTTCCCGCCTCAATGGCCTTAGAGAAATCATTTTTTCCCTCAAAAGTAGACGAATTACATTGATTTTTGCCAACTGAAATGCCTTTGGTGACACAAGTTCTTGCTTTGGTCACATCATCTTTCTTTGTTGCCTGCAACACAGAAGGCTTTCTTAGTGACGGTAGAAAAAGGAAAATTCAGGGCCAACTCCTACAGGTGTAATCTCAGGAAAAAAAAAAAAAAATTTCTTACCATTGTAAGTTTTGCTTTGCCTTTGGTGACAGGACTACTGGCTTTTGTCAAATTATCCTTCATAGCTGCCTGCAGCACACAAGGCTTTCTTAGTGACTTCAGAAAAAAAGTGGTGCGGAAGCAGAACTGAAAATTTTAAAACAAAAAATAAAGATGAAAACCTTAAAAATATGAAGAAAGTAATTTTATTACAAGGAATTGGTAATTGAAAAGTATATAAAGCCTTTGTTTATATAGGCAAAATAATTCCTTTAAATATAAGGTAACAAAAAAGGAAACATAAACCCTATTATAACAATAACTAACTACAATCCTCTCTAAAATAGGCTATATCAAAAAACTCTGAATAAACTTCCACTGCGATGAAAACAACACTTGGATGTAAAATTATTCTTGAAGGAAAATTTCCCTCATCAATGCATAATGTTCAAGGAGCGGCTGGAAACATACATCTTGGCATTGACATAGTAACAAAAGTACCATAGAACTATAAATTTTTTGAGCAGGTTCTTGCATTGATTTGCGCGATGCCTCAAAGGATTCATATAGGATAATTAGCAATGAAAACTCTTAGTGAGCAATTTAAAATGTAATGGCGAAAGGATGAGCTAAAAACATTGACGACAAGTATAACAAAATGGTAAATTTGTCAACTGATGATTCCGTAAAACTATAATTTCAACATTGATTCAAAATATTAATCACTCCGTACTAATATATCAGACTGACAATCTCCGGTTTATGTTCATCAAGAACAGAGGCCAATTGACAGAGTCACAAAAGTGTTTTAGCGGTCATATTCAAACGCCAAAAAAGAATGATAATCCATCAGCTCCCGTTTCGCATACAAAAATATGCTTGCATAATCGATAGCCATTTAATTAATGATAAAATCAAAATCGCCCAAATATAATTATTCTCTGGACATTTTCATATTTGCTGAAAGAATTTTCTTCATTCTTTTTGTTTCATCTTTGACCTAGATCATACAAATGATTAGCTTTTACACAAAATCTAACAACATATTATTAATTACATTGTACGTGAGAAAAGCAGATTGCACTACAGAGTACACCTGATTTATAGTCTGCTCAAGAGATTTTAAGTTTTCCATCTAATTACCTCAACGCCATTATTAGCTTGCATTCCGGTAAAAATAAATGAAGGTAAACAAATTTTAATATATCATAATAATCTCTTTCTATTAAATCAAGTCTTCTATTTAATCTATGCAGAGCTTGGCAGGAGAATAAGTAGTACAAAGATGTTAAAGATATTTTGTGGTGAGGAGACTTTGGAGCCATAACATATGGTTCAAAGTCAGTTTTTGGATACCAATAATGAGTTTGCTAATAGCAAAATAGTATTCAAAATACACACACATGTATATTGACAAGACACTAATAGTGACGCAGTATCCAGAGCAATCTATGGCAAGAAATTTTGGTTATAGGCTTATAGCAGGAAAAATTAGGATTCTTGATAAGAGATAGCGGCTCGTAACATTTTATTAATTGCACAAATTCTAGAGAAAAAGAAAAAAGATAAAGCAATATAAGAGAACTCAAGGAACTTCTTCGCTAATTACTTAAAAATAAACTGAATAGGTTGACATGAGCACAAGAACCAGAAGAACTAGATCACATAACATTTTATACTACGAAAATCATTTGATGAGACTCGAGGAATTAACTTGGATTTTCAGTCCGAAGTCCATAAACTTATCAGAGAGGAGGGGGAGGGAGGGGGGAGAGAGAGAGAGCTAACACAGAGATATGTATATACACACCTCAAATTAAAATACAACGAATTAAAAAACACACAGATAATTCATCTTCCCCCATTGACCATTTAGCACAAAAGGCACAGTACTAGGTGAATTAATGATTGCCTTTAGTTCGGTTTGTACCCCAACTTGCATCAACATCGCTTTAGAGGACCAATTACAATATTTGACAAGACAACGTTGGACTCCTGGGTCATCATTAAGTTGCAAGTGCTGCCCATTTTCACCAACCGCAGTAACCTTGCCAACTCAAGTAAGCACACACCTTGAGGAAATACTGTAGCAAGAGGTGGACATAACAATTTAAAGGGGAAATTCTTCCTATAAAAAGGGGAATTTCCCTACTAAATAAGCACACAACATTCTTAAGAGAATTCGATATTTATTACACATTTAGTTCATAATTAATTTACTCTGACCTATTTTATTGCAAGAATCCCAATTTCTTCAATTAAATCTTATTATGATTAAAGATTGTAGACACTTTCTACCATCAAAATAAAGTATTCTGCTTAAACTTTCAAGCCAATGTTTTCCTTTGAATAGCTTGTGGTATCCATTTATTACTAACAAATTTGGTCACTTGGAATTTTTTTTCAATAAAGCTAAACTATATGAAAAAAGTAAAAACTATTATTTATGCTTTTTAAGGAACTAGGGCTCCATTTATTTTGTATTTCAATTTTGAGTTTTGAATTCATTTTCAGTTTTTTATTTTATTTTAAGGCCTGTTTTAAAAATTGTAGAAAGCGAGTTTGATTTTTATCATTCTGAATTTTTTTTTCTCAAAACAGAAAATTGAAAAACACGCGTAGCCCCCGTTTGGGCCACCTTTTTATCTCATTAAAATGAAAAATATGACCGTTATCCATCACATCAACATTTAAATTCAAATTTTCTATCTCTTGTGTGGGCCCCAATAACGGCTATATTTTTCATTCTCATTCTACAATAAGGTGGCTCAAACAGGGCCTAAATTAACAAACCAAGCTACCTTATTGATTAATCACAACATCGTCGGAATGAAACAAAAGCACACCACTTGGAAATGAAAAATATGACCATTATCCATCACATCAACATTTAAATTCAAATTTTCTATCTCTTGTGTGGATCCCAATAACAGCTATATTTTTCATTCTCATTCTACAATAAGATGGCTCAAACAGAGCCTTAGTGTGGAATTTTTAAAAATTATTTTATGATATTTTACTCAATGAAATTGATTATTCAGTAAAATAAACTTACAAAATCACGTATGAGATGTTGAGTAGCATTAGCCATCATCATTTTTCACATGTACACGTACTCCCCTACTAAATAAAAAAAAATACATCTTCTAGCTGTATTTCTGACCCTGGTGTTGGAGGAAGTAATAAATGTATTTTATTAGCCCATTTTTGCTTACAAATTTAAATTATATTTACAAATTTGAGTGAATATTTATTTAATTTAGTATAAATATTGTTATTGTAGGTAAAACTTAAGACTTTGAGGCATTTGAAACAAAAAAGACAAATTTTTTAAACATAATTGGTGTTGAATTGGAGCAATTGAAGGCTAACTAGATTGCACGATATTAATAAACAAAATCCAAGCAAGGAATCTAAACATAATTGGTGTTGAATTGGAGCAATTGAAGGCTAACTAGATTGCACGATATTAAAAAACAAAATCCAAGCAAGGAATCTAAGAAAATTCGCAAGTTTCAAGAGTGAACTCCATCTTATCAAAAGTTTGGTGACTAAATTGCATAATTTTGAAACTTGTGGAGGACCAATTTTGAGATATTATTGAGGCTAGGGACCAAAGTAAATTTCTTGAAAGATTCCGTGTCAATATTAAAGGTTAGGACAAAAAATGATAAATATCGGAGAAAATCATGAAGTAGGGACCAAATTGAAATAAATTTGAAAGTTCAAGGTTGATCTAGATTTATAAACAAAACTTCCATACGGTGAGTTCCACGAGTCTCTTTGAAGTCTTCCTTCAATTTTCGTCGCCCTTAGAATCGAGGAAGGAGGAATAGAATTATTTTAATTTTTTAAAAAACATGTTTAGAGTTTTATATTATAAATTAACTTTATTATAAAATTACTGTACCAGTTTCCCACTGTTTAGAAAATATCATCATTAAACAACTACATCTCTCTCATTCATCCAAAAAAAAAAATCAGCTTCTGGGAAATTGCAACCTTTTAATAAGTGCAAATAAGTTCTTAACCTCTATTTTTGGCAGTCATCCCTAACATTTGTACAAATACGCAGCACAAAAATTTTTAAATGAAACATTTATTTTTTGCGAAATCAAGGAGTAATATTGATATATTGAAATCACATCATACTACTTAATTTTTGGTCTTATCCACTCATAAACAAATACCATATAATAAACAGATTGAGAAACTTTAATTTTCTCGAGTCCAGAACTCCCATTTCCCAAAAACTACAACTAATCATATCATCTACTCTTCATTGCAACATCAAATACAATTTGTACCCATACAGAATTGATACATGAAAGATGGATCCATACAAAAGAACATTTATCACAGCTATCCTCGTGTCAAGAAACAGAAAAATCCCGCACATAAAACTCATCACTTCCACGGATGACAGTGCACAACAGAAAGAAAGAAATAATAAACACGAGACAAAGAAATAATACTGTCGTGAAGGAAGTCAGACGGGGATTAATTGTGGTGTAAAACACATTCCCGTTTAAAAGAGTGCAAATATTTCCTTAAAAGATGGATGACATTTGCCCATTGGACTATGTTAACTTTTTACAAAAAAATCACTGTCTTATTTCCTGATTGAGAGAAACTCGAAGCTTCGAAGAGGGTCATTGCGAATACCTTTAGTGGGTGCAGCACGAGAGAAAGATGATGGTTTGGGTTCAATCCCGGGTTGAATCCTTTGCGTGGAAGACAAATGACCAATGCTTGATACCAATCTGGGTTCACCAGAGGAACTTGGCCTGTTGCTCGAAATGGCAGCTCTCTTTGAAGAGCTGCCATTTCGAGAAGTTTGGCCCTTTTCTGAATCCGGTTGCTGCAAATAAGAAAACATAACAGACCCATCGGTACAATTAGCCATTCCTCATACAAGAACCCATCTGCCATACCTTGCATAACAAAGTATCAAATAGCAGCAACAGGCTACTTGGCTATCAGACTTTAATCAGAGATAACCCACAAATCAAAATAGACCCACTTCAACTCCCAACAACAATTGCCAATAAGAGAGACGAAGAAACAGAGCTACCAGGAAATTGTAATGCAAATATTACACAACATACATCTACCAAAACCTGTCAAAAATTTCTTATTTTCATAAACCGAACCAGAAGCAGATTTATGTCCCCTTCAACCAATTCCCTTTGCCACCCGAAATCTCACTCTCACGACCATAGAAGTACAAATAGAAGAATGAATAATTTGTTGTAGGTAGAGGAAAAAAAATACCACATCCTTGGATGAAGGTACATCTGATGTCCTGTGTCTAGAATGTTCACCATGCCAACCTGAACCCGAAGTATTTTTTCTGGAAAAAGCTTCGACAGCACCCGAGAATCTATCTCGAATGTCTTGCCCCACTGGATAACATAACCAAATCAAACAAAAAACAAGCAACAATAAATCTACAGGAACCAGCTGCATCAGTATTTAAATTTCTGTGGGAAAATACGTTAATTCAATAAAATCTTCATTTCCAGGAGCTAATTTTAGTTAAACATGTATACCTGATGTTCTTCCTGGTCTTTCGCCAGAGGTTCCAGCCCCCGCATTTCCACTGGAATTCTGGAAGCAAATGCATGAGCTAGTATATTATCCTATGAAAGAAGAAAAAGTAAACTGACAGTTATGCAACCACTTACTCGTGTTATTGAACTGGCACCAATCTGAGGATACTTCAATATAGTCCAATCAAACACATAGTCAAATTGATAACCTGCACCAATAAAGTCGAAATGCAGATAGAGCAACATGTGCATGCTGAAAACAAGATACTTGACAAAGTATTCAACAAACACAGATCAGAAAGTATATCAATGAAAGAAAATCTTGTTGGTACAGATAAACTAGAAGTCGGAAACTGAGACAGAATAACATAGTTTACAGTCATTACCTTCCCGAATAAACAAGTCTCGGAAAAGCCTCTTCAAATAAGAATAATCCGGCTTGTCCTCAAATCTTAATGATCGGCAATAGTGAAAATATGATGTGAACTCCAATGGATATGATTTGCACAGCACCTATGAAAAATTGGAATCATGTAAACTTTGTGCAAATGTTCGCAACCATCTTGGCCAAGATGACAAAACTTGGATCGGTTTCAACATCCAGAAACAGGGGAAACTAATATTTAATTAAACCAAATCCACTCCTTCAAAATAAATTACAGAGAGCATAATAAAGAAAAACCTTTATGCATCTTATGCATAAATGTGCAGAAGCAAACTCCTCATCACCGACGAGAAACAATTGAGGAAAGCAAACTTAGCTCATATATCAATAACCATGATCAGCCTAGAAACGAGTGATGCAAAACCACAGAAGGGGTAGATTTTTAAGCAGGCAAGTTATTCAAATGAACTGGGTAAGTAACTTTTTAATTCCAAACATGCTCGGATACTTTTTCTCTCTCGTGCTTATAAAGCCAAGCTCCAAATAAGCCCCATCCAAACAGGCAGTATCCGCAGTAAGATAAAAAAGTTAACTATTTTGAAAAGTTATGCTTACCTAACTGCTTATTTCTAATTCTGATAGTTGAAAAAAATATTTGCAAACTTATTTACTTACAATAAACTCACTTATAAGTTATCATACACTGAGGCCAAACATGGTCAACACTACTACGCAAGGGCCCAACTAATGTACCATTTAGGAGATGCTTTGGAACACATATATTTCAAGCAGGGAATGCCATACATGTAATACGAAATCATGACATACGTACCTCTATAGGAGTTAACATCTTCTTTTCACTAATCTTGTCATATTTCTGCTTTTTGGTGCCAGCTCTAAGACCCTGCCAGGGGAGGCTGAGATAAAAAAATAAAATAAAAGAATATTCAGGAAACAATATTCAAGTAAAAATTCCATCTTGGTAGGAAAAATGCCCAACAAATATAAAGGGAAGTCGAATTCCTCATATCTAACCAACCTTCCTCTCAGGAAATACATAAGGACATAACCAAGAGATTCCAAATCATCTCTCCGGCTTTGTTCTGCCAGAAAATTATAGATGAACAGATTGAACTAAATTAGATTGCATCAAAGAAAGACACGGCCAAATACCTTATTAGAAACAATTTACATAATATATTACACTACTTACCAACTCCGAGATGTGTATTAACACTGGCATAACGAGCAGTACCTGTGAGATTCTTGTTTTCCCTGGATCAGAATGTTTGAAAATTTTGCACAAGAAGTAAATCAAAGGCAAGGACTGATCGATTGCGAAAGAATATCAGACATAAGACACAATAAGAAATATCCAAATTTGTTATTCTCAAAAAATCCTCACTAATGCCAATCCCGTGCCACAGAGACAGAATCCACTAAAGAGACGAAGATATATAATAAGGTTATTAGCGAGATATATATATATTCATATTATCCTGTCTTGATGCCTAGTCTAGTTGAGGCTGCAAGGCATGAAGATAGATCACCACAGGCATACAACTTTCTACCCTTCATCAATTTCTATTTTTGAAAGCGTAGCTTATTCTATTTTAATGGGATTTCGAGAACCCCTCCCTCTCTCTCATTTTGTCCCACTTTCTCTCCTTTTATTGTGGGGTTGGGGGTTAAGATACTCTTGTGAGCCAAACTTAAAGAGCATATTCAAGTTACAGAAACAAAAAGCGAATGTAAAAGTAAACCGCTTATCATATATATTGATCACGAGAAGGTATAGAGTTAATGTTATTAGAAAATGAAAATGCTCTAATAGATTATATGTTCAAGTGCAGGCATTCAACCAATCTGAACACTCCATACATACATTTGGGTAAAAACATTTCTAAAGAGTCAGAACTCAGCAGCCCAATAGAGTCGCATAGATGCTTTTATAGAGAAGAGATATCTTGGGTAACAAGCTTTTGTTCATTTACGTGACAAGTAAAATCAGCAAAAACCGGACAACCATTAGAATTTATAATCTTCCTTTCCCGCACTTAATTTTGCCTCCAAGCTTATTCTATATTGTTTATAGGATAAATTTTACAATTAATTTCCCTACATAAAACCTTTATAAAGATGACATGCTTCTTTTGCATCCCTATGACACTACTAATTAGTTAGTTTCCAATAACAAGATGAGCCATAGCCCCTGTTTGAGCCCCATTATCTAAAAACTCAGTTTCAACTACATATTCTCCCAATAAAATAATTTTGCACATAAACCCAAATTTTTTCCTACTTTTAATCAAACATTCTCCAAAAAAATCACTATTACAAAACTCATTTTCCCAAAAAAATGTGGTTCAAACAGGGCTATAGTTTGCAATTAATTTTCACTTTGGACAATCCAAATCAGTGTCGAAAACTTGATGACATAGAACATATCACAAAAAGAATACAATCATGCAATTTCACCTAATTAAATTACGAAGGGAAAGTACCTATAAGGTATGTGCTTATGAGTCTGGAGATCCCTGTATTTTTTGGCAAGACCGAAATCGATGATGTAAACCTGCAATAAATAACATTACTGTCACCCACAAACAGATACTCCCATCATTTATTGAGCCATGATCAACCATTCTATTTAACCATTTAAAATTGACATCCTATACAGAGTATGTGTCAAAACATTTCTACCTTAAATTGTCGGGAACAAATGCCTCCAGCAATCAATCATAATAGATAAAACTTGAAAGGTTTTAGCAACAAAACAAATCTAGGGCGTGTTGGGTCGTGCTTAAAATCCAATTAAAATTGAAAATATAGCCGTTATTGGGTCTCACTTGTCTAATAAAAGTCAACAATAACGGCTCGTTTTTCAATTTTAATCCGATTTTAATCTCTACCGAACACGCCCTAAATCTGACAAGTGAAGTACTAGTAAGATTTTTATCATAATTAACTAACATTAACATACAACACATCCATAGTCTCACTCTATAGGGTCGTGCTTAAAATCCAATTAAAATTGAAAATATAGCCGTTATTGGGTCTCACTTGTCTAATAAAAGTCAACAATAACGGCTCGTTTTTCAATTTTAATCCGATTTTAATCTCTACCGAACACGCCCCTAATATAGAATATATACCCTCAAAACGAGTAAAAACAATATGCAAGAACACTCCAATTAACCCCAACTCAAAATTGTTAATTTGCCATATAAAAAGCTTCTCTAAGATGCTTTATCTCGTCTATTCAATTTTCTACGCATGTATAAAAATGGTAAGTTTATTCTCAACCAAATATGATAATTCTTATCGGTATAGGAAAACAACTTAACAGCTTACTTCTGCGATCCTCGAATAACTAGGTATCCACCATTTTCAATATTGTTAGAATTAAAACTACATGCACACATAAACCAAGCAGCAGCGCGTATAAGGGACCATGAGTTTCACATGCGAAAAACATTATCCTTATAACAGATAAATTGCCTAGAACTAAAATGATAACATATTTCTGAAGTGATACATATTCACCAAATAACTTATATTCCATGTACACAACAACCAACCCTATTCGAATTAGCAAAAGCAATATCTCCTTGCATAATATGATAAGAGAATAAGGCCATGTCACAACCCTCTGAAGTATCTTAAAGCTATAAAATAATCCAGCAGTAAATAAACAAAACCAAATACTAAGCCCATGTTTGGCCCCCATTTCTTTAAACTCATTTACCTTCAAACTCATTTTCAAAAACACATTTCATGGAACCCACAACTTTTATCAACTTTTTAACAATATAATTCACCAACTTTTATCCAAAATCTACTAAAAATCTAATTTTTATCCAAACCAAACAGGGGCTAAATCCTTCTTAACATTATTTTATATGGTCAAATTTATATCTTTGAACTAACACAAGGAATGCAATAGCAAGTCAGTAAAGTGTTTCACGATCCCTTGAGATTCTAATGAATTTCAGGAAAAGAAGGGAAGAGGGAAATGAAAAGTGGAGGAAACAATTTCTTATGATTTCAGTCAACCAAAGTAAGAATTAAATAAGAAGTTAGACAAAATATGGTATAATGCCAAGGCAAATTATGAATAAATTCTATGATTTGTATGGGGAAGGAATGAGAAAAAGTTTTCCATAATGTTGAATTTCGGAAAGATAAGAATACCACGGGACATAGAAAGAAGATTCCAATCGTGTTCAAGGTTAAAAAATACATAACTATGCCAAATAAGCTCCAACAAGGTAACAAAATATATAACTATGCCAAATAAGTAGCAACAAGGTAACAAGCATCTCTGAGAGTTATATATTTTGATGAAATGGAACCAAAATACTTGGAGCATGTTAGGGAAGTATTTATAAACAATTTAAATTATAAATAGATAGAAATGAGTGGTGGATAAGTAGTACAAAGTGGCTTGAGTGCTAATTAATAGCTTATAAACATGAGTCTAACATAGTAACAAAGTAGACATGCTCATCCAATAGAGTGTGAAGTATAAGAATTATAGAAAGGCATACTTGGTTTGCTTTGCGCCCTAGGCCCATCAAAAAGTTGTCAGGCTTTATATCACGGTGAAGAAAACCTCTTGAATGCATGTATTCAACTCTATTAATCTGAAAGTCAATAAAAAATTAGCAGCTAGAACCACAATATATAGAAAGAAAAACATATAAAAACTCTAGTTACTTACTAATTGATCTGCAAGCATCAATACTGTTTTCAAGGAGAACTTCCTGTTACAATAGTTGAAGAGATCTTCCAGACTTGGTCCAAGAAGGTCTATAACCATAATATTATATTCCCCCTCTACTCCAAACCATTTCAGGTTGGGAACGCCCGCTATTTGACAGCAGAAAGCAACAGACAATGAGATTAACATGTCAAAATCACGATGTATTGCAAAATTGCACTAGTACTTTAATGGGGTGTTATAAGCCCACTTAATTAGTATATAAATGCAGTTGAGATACATAGCAAGGAACTAAAAGATAAAATAAAACAAAAGACAACTCCTCACCCCCAACACCCCCTCCCCCCCAGCAAAAAAAATAAATTAATTAATAAATAAAAAATAATAATAAGAAACCAAACCCTGGAGTAGAAAAGTGGGAAAAGAAAAGACTCCTCTCTTAAAGGGAGAATTGACTGCACTAAAGCCACATAAGCATCTTACACGAAGTTTTATTTAAATCCTCAAAATGATAATTGATAAAAAAAAATGTAGAAAGTAAAAAATAACAAGAACGACAGAATAAAATTACAGCATTTAATTATATTTTTTTCGTGTCTTATCTGAGAAAGAAAGAGAAAGAAAGGGACTCACTTCCTCCTTGAAGAAGCATATAAATTTTAGACTCATAGTGAAGCTGAGGGTGCTTGGTCTTCACAGATTCCTGGGAATTACGCAAGTTACAATAAAAATTTTGGGTGAGAATCATATAATCAGCTGCAATATAATATCAACTCATATTTTCTTGACTATCTTCGTTCTATTAGTAACTTGGGTGCTCAAAAACATATTACAATTCAACATATGAATTTCCATGGCTGCTAATTTATCCATGCCTTATGAACTCCAAAAAAAAAAAAATGGTTAGCCATGTAGGCACAGTTAGTCATAATTAGATAAGTACTAATGTAATTTCATCACAAAACGGAATTGGTCTACCATATAAACTACTCATACTTCTACAATGAAATTTTGATTTCATAATAGGCCCTGTTTGAGCAACATTATTTTTTTCATTCTCGTTCTTCTACTTATTTTCAACCACACATTTTTCAGTAAAATAATATTTTCCATTATATCAATAACTTTTCCTTCTTTTTCAACCACACATTCTCCATCAACCTACTATTCCAAACTACATTCTTCCAAAATAATGTGACTCAAACACACCCTAAATTCTTCAAAATAAGGCCAAACAATGGCTTAAGATTTTCCAATTATAATTAAAATTTAAAAAAAAGTAAGGTTTAATGAATTTTTTTACACATTTTTTTTTATAAAGAAAATAAACCACACATTCTTCAATAAAATAATATTTTCAATCACATCAATAACTTTTCCTTCCTTTTCAACCACACATTCTCCATCAACCTACTATTCCAAAATACATTCTTCCAAAATAATGTGGCTCAAACACACCCTAGATTAGTAACCAGACGCTTCATTATCTTAGTTGACAAACTTCGCTATTGTCCTTATAGAGAAAGGTCTGAGATAATCCATGTGGTTTTTTAATACTAATCTCTCATGATTAAAACTCTTTATCTTGCCACAATATCCAATATTCTCATAGAATGATAAAAAAACAGAAAGTAAAAAGGCATAATTCCAAATCTTTAAGAAAATGTTGTTATCGAATAGTATTGGTAAAGAATATGGAAAACACACGACGAATTTGTTCTGAGAACATAATTGAATCCAAAGGATTGCATTGCCCGGAACTTATACAAAGTTTAAAACAGAAGAAAATATGAACAAGCATACCAGCTTGATGGCTACTTCTTCTCCATTTTGTATGTTTACACCTACAACAGTAAAAGCAAACAAATAATTTTTTTTCTAAGGACAAAAATTACCTCAATTGCACCCAACAACGAATTAAATGACGTGATTACCTAAAAAAAGTTCACCGAATGAACCACTCCCAATTTTCCTTCCAAGCTTAAATTTTCCACCCACAACGTGATCCATGGCAAATGATTCAATCAATAACTCCCAAATTCCAACAATACCCCACACAACTCCCAGAGGCTAATTTTTTCAACTTCAACAGTTACTTGAGATAAAGGACCGATAACAAACAAGATAATCACCACCAACCCCCCCAAAAAGTATAAGCAAATTACAAAATTACAACACTCAAAGCCGATCCAAGAAATCAACAAAAATGAAACGATCGAGATTTTTTCTCGAACTACATCTTCGAAATAATTGAAACCCTAACTCGAAACCCTAATGCATGAAAGCGTAATTGATTCTCATTGAAGAAATCTAAACGGGAGCAATATCTATCGACATTCGAAAAGCAAGTGTGGTATTGCTTAATATTTTACTGGCAATGGATGAATCAAAGAGTGACAACGGCGATGAAGAAGAAAAAGTGGGAGACAAATGTGTGAAATTTGAGGATTAGAAAGAAAAGAAAAAGGGAGAGAGTCGTCTAGAGAGAGAAACAATGGATTTCTTGCAAGTGCGTGTTTTTGTGTGCATGTGCGTGAGAAAGAGTAGAGAAAAGAATGATAATAAGGTACTGGACAAAACCTCCTAAATTTGAAGTTTATTGTGCAAACCTTCTTTGGTGACTAACGTCCCAACCTTTTATTATTATACTAGTCCTTGCCTCCTAAATTTGAAGTTTATTGTGCAAACCTTCTTTCGTGACTAACGTCCCAACCTTTTATTATTACTAGTCCTTGCCCTTGCAATGCACGAGTTGCATTATTCTGAACGTAATGTTAACGTGTTTAATATTAAAGATTGACGATAGATAAGATGATTTGTAGATGTACGTGTTAGGGTGTTGCATTTTAGATAATGAAAGGAAATTTGATTTTCTTGAATATCATCCATGTAATTATACTTCTTGTGCAAAGGTCATCATTTCATTTCAAATATTCCTATAAAAATAATTCAAATGATCGAATAAAAATAGCATGAATCAAGGTATAAAATTTGGACTTGTGGCGAAAAAAGAGCAGGAGAATTTGTAAATTGAATATTAATAAATAATTATATTACTAATCATCTAGTTAATGTTTATGATAAAACAAAAGTTCTGAAAGATAAAAATGTTAATGTTTTGAAACGGAATAGTAAGAAACAACTATTAATTTAAGGCATTAGATGCATAAAATATTCTCCNTATGATAAAACAAAAGTTCTGAAAGATAAAAAGGTTAATGTTTTGAAACGGAATAGTAAGACACAACTGTTAATTTAAGGCATTAGATGCATAAAATATTCTCCATCACCTATATCTAGTATAAATTTTGAGCACCAAATGAAAACTGTGAAGAATAAGTGCAAGGCCAGGTAACAATTGCTACGCCCATAGTCATAAGAACACCGGAGATAATAAGCTAGTTTTTTAATCCTGGTTCAATTTTCTTGACAGCCTTGATTACAAAAAAGTTAGTAGCAAAAAGGGTGGGGATTAAGCAAACGAGGATTCTAATGGAACTAATCAGTAGTGGATATTATATTGCAGTGAAGTCATGAGTCAATCTCAAAGAGGAGATGGAAACCACCACAAGAGTAGTACATGATGGTTCTGCATATCAACCGAAAAGATCAGACCCCATTCCTTCAATATTCCTAACATTATCACTGATGTTGTCAGCAATCACGTGCAACACACAAATTTAAATCATTTAAAACTCATTCCCATGGCAAAGGACGTGACATCAGAGAAACATTGTATCTTACAGCGGGATTCCTGGGGTCATCCTCTAGAATATTGCTTTCATTCTTCCAACAAGATTAGCACCAACATCAGCAACCTTGGTGTAACACCTCCTCATCTCTCCCAAAAAGAGCCATGGAAGATCCACCGAGACCATAGCTAGTTATTGCCTCGTAGAGCAAGAGGCCTTCCCAGCAGCCTTGGTGCAAACACCTCCCCTTACTCTCCCAAAAAATGTCATGGAAGATCCACCGAGACCATAGTCAATTATTACCTCGAAGAGCAAGAGGCCTTCACAGTGGTCACCATAATACAGCTTGACGAGATTGATGGTAATGTATAGCATCAAAAGGCCATTTGTAGCAAGGAAAAAACACATGACTGCTTCAGATCTGAAAACCCATTTCCTGACACATTTTCTCGCTTCCAATGTAGTTCTTGAATTTGCATATGTAGCAATTGTCATCAAAAGAAAACTAGGAAGCACTGAAGTGACAGCACCAAGCAAAAAGTATATGGTGCTAAGAAGCAGTTGCAAGAGCGGCTTGCATAGTTTTTCCTTGTCATAAGTGCAAGGCTGTCTCTTTGTGCTGAAAACTTTCACAGAGTCCAATAACAAAAAGATGAGAATTGCAAAAGCGACCATGAATATACCAACATATTGGTATTCCGTAAATAAGAAAGATGTTGTACCTGTTACAATCAGAAATAGTAGACTCAATAAAACTTAGCTATTAATATAACCTAATTTTGCAAGATATACAACAGGAAACTAGACTTATTAATAATACTTTACAGTATAATCACAAAACAATGCAATAATGAAACATGTTAATAATTAATAAAACATAAATAATAGGCTTTCCTATAATTATAATATTTTCTTCAACTAAATTAATTTTTAAATTTCCAGTTATTTTAATAAATCATTTTCAATTTGAAATAAAAAAAAATATTTTTAATTTATACTAGTTGGCGCATTAGTCCAATCATTGATGCAATAGCATGTCAAGTTAGAAAGTGATGATAAAAATTGAACATTTTTAACCGCAATAACAACATATCCAGAGCTCAAGAATTCATACAAGCCATTGAAGAAAGGTCTCTTCGTGAGATGACAATGTTTTGGGCCAATTTCTTTTTAGGAACCAAAATCTTAATTGCCACGAGCTTATAACTATACTTAAACCTCACTTGATGAAAAATTCATATAGCATCTTTCATCATGATTGTAAGACTTTTCTTCCTTGACAAGTAATCGATGATATTTAGTATTGTATTATTTGCAGCAATTAAAATTTCTAATTCATGAGATACAAGAGTGAATTTGTTTTTAAAATTGAAGTTAAAGTTTAAAATAGTATAAAATATTTACACTTTTGCATATAGAAGAAGAAGAGGAGGAGGGAGGCAATGAGATGGGATGGGAAAATTCTCTCTCCCTCTCTCTACAAGCCATTACAACATTTGTCTGAATCACCCGTTCCGTCATTGGCAACAGAAATCCCATCAAAGCTAAGGACAACATGTTAAGTAAACTAAACAACAGAAAATCAAATAAGATGGTACAATTCATATCATAAACTTAGCTTAGGGGATAGAATAAGTTCCGAGTCAAATAATAAGAATCTTAAAATATTTATGAGCTCATCAATGAAAAGATAAGAAAAAATTATTATAAAGTAATAAAAAAATCTAAGATAAAATAGATTGTGCAAAATATCAAACACTTAATAATCTTAATTAATCAATTTCATGCATCATAAGGATATTGTGAACCAGAAGAAAGCATAAACAATTTTCATTATATCAATGTCTCAATCAGCCTAGGATCAAAAGTTGGAACAAGAGAGGTTCCTAGAGTTACAACTCCAAAAATAAAATGTGCAGTAGGAGAAGCTATAAGAGGTGCAATAGTAGTAAGAGGGTTGATTACTGTAAAAAAAAAAGTCAAAACATGATGAACACACCCAATTAACATTTCTTTCAGGATGATTGTAGCAGCATGTGGTACCATAGTTGCAGCTGATTAATTAAACAAGACGTTTCAAAGAATCAGCGTCGTCTCTATTTGTCTTTTTTAGGAAAAGTGTTCTAGTTGTTACACAGAGTACCAACCTGCTAATTTTTATGTAAAATGAGCATATGCTTCACCCTGTAATAAAAGTAATCTAATAAGTGAAGAGTACATTTAAAGGCAAAAAATTATGATCCAAAAAGAAGGCGTACATTTAAAAGGAAGTCCTTTTTTTTTTCAATGAATAAGCTGATAAGAATCATCAAATGGTAAAGATTTTCATTTTTTTAGCAAGACATGAAGTTAAAAGATCTCATAGTACTTCTATAAAAATATGTAAACATTCAATTTGTGTATTGCAAAAGAAAAAGATAAAATATTATACAAAACATTATATTGATAAAAAAAATATTTCTAGAACAAATTTACGCCTTCTTTTTGGATCATAAATTTTTGCCTTTAAATGTACTCTTCACTTATCGATTACTTTTATTACAGGGTGAAGCATATTGCCGATTTTATATAAAAACTTGTAGGTCGATATTCCTTGTAACAACTAGAACAATATATTGACAATTTTTGTGAGAATACGATTTAGAGAGCAGATGAAATCAAAATTGGCATCAAAAAAATATGGTCGGAGTACATTTATCAGATGTTTGACTGACTACATTTATTATGTGAAAATTGAAAAGACCATTACACCCTCACTTTGATAATAACTTTATCAAAAACACCCTTGACTAAATAACTCCACATTATTTTCTATCAATATTGATATTAAGGATAAAATGGGAATTCAAAATATTTACCAGGATTATGCCATAAAAGTCCAATTGAAACAAATAATTTGCTTACTTACCGACATTGAAAATGAATGCGGGCCCACCACAACATGACAAGATTGAAACTAAGTTCCTGCATCATTCTGCTTTTCAACCAAATCTATTATATCTATTTACTATTTTATTAGGCATAAAAGAAGCAAACTCCAAACCAGTTAATTCCTCCCTAAGAAGCAAACTCGTTAAATGCCAAGAATGAATAGTAATCGGCTGGATCCGCTCTTTTAATGTGGAGAGAAATTATTATAGAAAACGTTCTTACTTTTTAATTTTTTAATATTTTCACCATTATTTTCACATTTCGTTATTTAAAATATCATTTTCATCTATTTTCTCAATTAAAATTTTTGAAATGATGAATATACTATTCTTTATAAATAAAAGAAAAAAAAAAATTAATTGCAAACATAATCTCAATTTTTTAAAAAAACGCAAATGAGTCTCAAATAAATTATTAAAGAATAATTAGCACATAATGTCCACACATTTCACAGTTATTGTGGAAAACGTCGTTACCTTTCATTTTTTGACATTTTCCCCATTATTTTCACATTTCATTGTGTAAAAGATCTTTTTAACCTATTTTCTCAATTAAAATTGTGAAATAACGAATATACCACTCTTTAAATAAAATAAAAAGAAAAAGAAAAAGAAAAAAATAATTGAAATCATAATCCCAATTGTTTTTAAAAAGTGCAAATGAGTTCTAAATAAATTATTAAAAGGTAATTAATGCATAATGTCCAAATCTTTCATTATTATTACGAAAAACGTCCATACTTTTTTTTTTTACACTTTCACATTTGATTGCGCAAACTATCATTTCTATCAATTTTTATCAAATTTCTCAATAAAGCGCCTGAAATGATGAATATGTCATCCTATTTAAATAAAAAAAAATTAAAGAATTAATTGAAATCATAGTCCCAAAATTTTTTAAAAGTGTAAACAAGTCCCAAATCAATTAAACTAGAAATTTAATATTATTTTTTTAAAAAAAAAGTGCAAATGAGCCCAAATAAATTATTAGAAAGTTAGAAATTTTTTTTTTCTTTTTTTTTTTTTTTAAGTGCAAACAAAGAGAGGGAATTTTTTTTATTTTTTTATTTTTTAATAATTTATTTACGACTTTGCACTTTTTAAAATAAAAATAAAAATTGAGAGTGATTGCAATTAGTTCCTTATTTTTCTTTTCTCTTATTTTTGTTTTATTTAAATATGAGGTTATATTTGTTATTTCACATATTTTTATAAGAAATTGAATCAAATTGATGATTTTCGCAATGAAAGTTGTAAATATAGGTGAAAATACAAAAAAATAAAACGTGATGACGTTTTGCACAATAAACTCCAAATATAAGGACGTTTTATGCTAATAACCCTAAGCTACGAGTGTTGGGGATTAGAAAAGGAAAGCAGCTTAGAACGAAAATTAATTTGTTTTTTTATCTTGTAAGTCCTTAACTTTCATCGCATTCTTACAGTTAACTTTCAATAAATTAACATATCTTATCTCTAACGATGGCTTCTGTCCAAAGATTCTGTTAACGTGGTATTAAGTTTTTGTAATTATTGTTTATTTTACTTATTTAAATATACAAGGAGAAACTAAATATTTGTATTCATTTCTAATGAATTTTTTCTCTGTTATTAGGGACAATATATACTATTAAATAGAGTTTGAGGACAAAGTTGATACAATTAAAATGAGGTGCAGTTACCAAATAAATTGATGTTACAGTGTTAACAAGATGCGAATATGAGTGTTACAAATGAAAGATCGTGAATATAATTGACACGTCTATGAAAAGTTGGTGACTGGAGGAATTTACCCAATTTTTATTTTTAATCATAGGAGAAATTGCATGGATAGTCTCATTCTATGCTTGGATTACCACTCATGTTCTCAAATAGTTTTGCTTGGTCAAGTGTATAATAATAACTTAATTAACTATTTTTCATTAAATTATTAAAAAGGAAAGAGAGAAAAACGCAACTATTTTTAATGTTAGGTTTGTTCACCGCAGTCATCTTGAAAAGAAAATTTTGTAATAAGAACATTTCATGACGGAGATGACAGCCGAAATTTTGAATGCATCACTCGAGAAAAAGACTTGTGTAAGACAAATGTAGGGAGATGATGATTTCAACCTAGTATTGTTAAAAATAGAGATAAGTGGTATGTCATTTTGTAATTTTAATATGTAATTAGAGTGTTGTGTTACTCACGAATGTCCACAATTAAGGGTGTGAATTTAAAAGTGTCCAATTTTCAAATTTAATACTAAATTTTCTATTATGCCCTTAATGA
>CAIGRT010007713.1:0-13525 GCA_903798405.1 Fraxinus platypoda
CGCACTTTTAGTGTTTGATCTCCACACCAACAATCGTCCCAAAATTTACCGTTCCCCACCGCAAAAGCTAACCTATTTTGAAAATCGCTCCAACCTTTCCCGATATACCTCCACAAGCTCATCCCATAAGAACTACGATCCTCACCCGAGCACCACCCCCCCTCCAATACTAGTAATTTGAAAATATATATCTTCAAAGACACTAGACCTGTCTGAAATTTGACCAAACAACTTTCAGCCTATAGTATAATGTCAGTTTTGCTCCTGATTCCTCTCTTCGGTAACATGCAGCATGGGTACAATCCGAATCTGTCTATGCTCTGAGCCTGTATGGTCCCAATCCAAATCATGTGTTGCATGAAATTTGAGGTTGCATTTGTTGGTTTCAGTAGACAATAGAAATTTCTTCATACCATAAAAATATAATGTCAGGAGGAAGTTGCACTGCATTCGAGAACTGGTACCTATGTACAACAATTCAGAGATAACATATAAATTCATCTTAAATCAGTCCTGAGGAATGTTTCCCTCTGGCTTAGCCAACAAAGAGGTAGAAAGCACTGGCTGGTTGGACTTGGATAGTATGGAGGTATGAATTGGGATTATGGGAAATCCTAGCCTTCCTCTCTTTTTTCTGTATAAGTGCACCTTGCACTCGCCATCTTATTGCAAATTCATCTTACTCACAACTAGATCTCCAAAAAAATCATCTTTCTTGTTCAATGAATTAAGCATAACACATGATTCCAAGTGGATACCTGCCTATAATCCATTGCTCCAATAAGTGCAAAATTGGATGACTCCTGGGATTACTAAAATAATGCTATCATGTTTTGTTGCAGGAGGAGGTTGCCAAAGAACTTGGTATACCAGTTCCATTTCAGCGATTTTGGATTTGGGCAAAGAGGCAGAACCACACATATCGCCCAAACAGGCCATTAACCCCGCTGGAGGAAGCACAAACTGTAAATATCATAACCATTTCATTTTTCATTTTTGAAAATTTTCATGTAAACCCTAAACCTTGATGACAACATCTGTTATGAGTATATTTTTATGTTACTTCTATTGAGTTTAGAGACTTCGATTTTCATTCGTTGTGGCTACTTAATTGGGCTTGGAGGGATGTCAATATAAGAGGCAAGGAAAGTTAAATAACTCTTCAGCCAGATTGATAGTTGTATTGAATTTTATGGACTGTGAATTCCTGTAAGCATTATCACACATTATAGATTAAATGTCGCACTGAATTTTATAGATTATGTGAAAGTTGCATTGAATATTATAGATTGTGTGAATCCCTGTCTGCACTGTGTATTTCCTTCCTTTCATTCTCTCTCATTTGCTCACACTTTTGCATTATCATAGTACATGGAAAACATGCCAATAATTGTGCATAAAGAAATTAATACAACTGTTCTAGTATGATCAATTGTTTCACATCATTCACTTTCTTGCATTCCTGGTGGGCATTTTCTGAATGCACCTCATAATTGCGTTGGTATTTTTATTTATCGTAGTTTGCAGTATGGATCGTGTTAATGATGCGTATCAGACTCTGACAAGCAGGGTTAGCTTCTTAAGTTGATTTTGCAGTGAAATTTTTGGATGCTTGTCAGCATATCTTCCCTGCCTCATTTCTTGGGTTTGACAGTATATTCCCTTGTTGATTATATCTTGCTAGGCTTCATTTGATTTTGTTTTTAATATGTTGTCAAGTTCTTTGTCATGAATCTGTTTTATATTTCATTTTTATCTTTTGTTACATTCTAGAAAAGTTTTCATTTTGTGATAATTATGTGTTGCAGGTTGGAGCATTGAGGGAAGTTTCTAATAAGGCTCTTAATGCAGAGCTGAAGTTATTTTTGGAAGTAGAACTTGGACAGGTATCTTTTAAAAATCCTGTAGGAATCTTGAAAGCATGCATTTGTTCAGGAACGTTGAGGGACATTCTTCCTTCCTGTTTCTACTATATTTTCGTCCATAATTCTGTAGAATTTTCAGGATCTGCGTCCTGTTCCTCCACCTGACAAAAGTAAAGAAGATATACTTCTATTCTTTAAGCTGTACAATCCTGAGAAAGAAGAGCTTTGGTAATTTATTGATTTTCTAAGTATATTTGTTGTGAACTTTTAGTGCAAGCCTTTTGACGACATCATTTGTTTTGCCTTTTGACGACAACATTTGTTTTTTATTTCCAGCTATGTTGGTAGGTTTTTTGTAAAAAGCTCTGGGAAGCCCATTGAGATCCTAACAAAACTAAATGAATTGGCTGGATTTGCTCCTGATGAAGAGATTGAACTTTTTGAGGTACATCGTAACGCAAGCATGCTCGCATGTGTTACACTAAGAAAAACATTTGTATTGTCTCTTGTTACTGAAGAAGGATTTTCTATGTATTGAAGATCACTACATTCAGCAATGTTCTTGTTTGTCATCTCTACAGGAAATTAAATTTGAGCCTTCTGTCATGTGTGAACCCCTTGACAAGAGAGCTTCTTTCCGGTTTAGCCAGGTAATTATTTTTGTATTGTACTTTTACCATTTTAATACATTGTCCTTCTCTTTGTTACTCAACCCCACCCCTCTCTCTGTCTGTCTCTGCTTTCTTCTTCTATTCAGATTGAAGATGGGGACATCATTTGCTTTCAGAAGCGGCTTCTGCCTGGAAAAGAACAAGTCCAATTTCCTGATGTTCCTTCATTTTTGGCATATGTAAAAAACCGCCAGGTCAATCTTGTGTTTAATTAATTGCTTTCTAATTGTATTTTTTTAATATATGCCTGCAAGTGGAGGTGTCACTAATTTACGATAAATTAAGGGAATTTCAACTTAGTTGTTGGGGCATGCTTTTCGTAGATTCAAAGAGGCTCCCATTCATAAAGTATTGCAATCTCAGTATAATAGGTTAGAAGATGGAGGGTTCGACCAAAACTAACACGGATATTGGTTGTCAAGGATCTAATCACTTTCGATCTTCGTGTAGATATAGCAATGAACCAAACAGAATAGGAGAAAAGGATTCTCGTAGCCAAACCTAATTTATTGGGAATATAGCTTAGTTGTTGTTACAATTGCTTTTTATCTTTAGGTGGATAAGATAATTGATATAGCGCATAAGACAGCATAGTGGATGCACGTGAAAGTCTTCTAAAATAAATTGCTTCTGCTCTCATTCAAGCCCTACATCTGTATCCTTGGTAATGCTGTTGTCTATCTTTAGGTGACTAAGCCTGTGATTATGGTGCTTTGCATGTCCCTACCAATTCTTCTCTCTTTTAATACGAATTGGCTCTTCGCAGATTGTTCATTTTCGAGCTCTGGAAAGACCTAAGGAGGATGGTTTCAGTCTAGAGTTGTGAGTATACGATCCTGTTGTCATTTCTGATACAGTTAGAAACTGTTCTTTACTATTACTAGCAGGTTGTTAATTCAAGTCTGTATTACATTTTCTATTAGAGTCTTATATGTTATAACTTTGGCAAAAATCTCTAGATCAAAGAACCACACTTACGATGATGTTGTCGAAAGAGTGGCTCAACACCTCGGTTTGGATGATCCATCTAAAATCCGTCTTACACCTCACAATTGCTATTCTCAGCAACCAAAGCCCAATCCTATCAAATATAGATCAGTTGATCAGTTGTTAGATATGCTTGTCCACTACAATCAGGTATCTCTGACATGGTGTCAGCTCAGTATGTTCCTGTGTTTGACAATTGAGGTTGGCCTATGATGTCAATGAATTGATAACTTTCCTGTGCAGATCTCTGATATTCTGTATTATGAAGTTCTGGATATTCCTCTTCCTGAACTGCAATGTCTTAAAACTCTGAAAGTTGCCTTCTATCATGCCACAAAGGACGAGGTAGGTGAAACTACAGATGCCATTGCTTGTTCTCTAATCATCAATTTGAGTTGTATAACATCGTATGATCTAGGACACACTGTTCCTTTCAGGCTGTAATTCTCAACATTAGATTGCCTAAACAAAGCACTGTAGGAGATGTGCTTAACGAGATCAAAACGAAGGTTAGTTCGGTGCTATGAATTATTTTATATCACGTCATTGATCTTAATAACTGGAAGTCCTATATGTACCTTTCATGAAATTTCCCCTAGCCATTAGTTGAAATCTTTTGTTAGTCTTGTGGGAAAAAATATGACTAACAAGTGCAGTTCACTAGTAATTAGTGACCTCTGGCCCTACTTGCCAAGTGCTTTTCTAGATCCCACTTACAGAAAAGGCAAGAAAATGAGTGACAATTTCTTACAGTTGTTATATGCTGAAACAGGTGGAGTTGTCTCACCCAAATGCAGAACTTAGATTGCTTGAAGTTTTCTACCACAAGATTTATAAGGTAATGATCATCTTGCTGAAGCTTTTTCTGTATTTGTAGGTTTTCACATGCCTAGATTTGTTGAGTTGGATCCTGATTTAGCCTTTATATTTTATTAGCTTCTGTGTTTACTTCTTTGAGAATGGATCTTTGCATGGTTTTTCGATTCCTGTTAGAGGACATGTTGCCACTATATTTGAGGTCAAAAAAATTATATTCTGCATTGCAAAAGCAATTGCTTCTTATTATTAAGTGGATTTTAATTTTTATTGATACAAGTTTCGTAGATGATGTTGTAATCCATTTTCTTGACAAATCTACAGATCTTTCCTCTCAGTGAGAAAATTGAGAATATAAATGACCAGTACTGGACATTGCGGGCTGAGGAGGTGAGCTCCCTTGCCATTAGAATTGCCCTCTTACAATTTTTGCTCATTCTCTTCCCCACACGCATACACGGTGTGGTCTCCTGTCTAGGAACCTAGTTCATCTTAATAGCTTTTACATCTAATGACATGAATTATTGAGCTGGTTTGAACTTTGATCATTGACAAAATTGTTGAAGAGGCACCTTAATTTTGTACTTAGAAGCCAATTTAATTTATTTGGAAGTTGTGGGCATATGGAGGCATTAACGCCATTGTTTTACAATTTGAAAAAATTTGTACGATTTTTTTTCTACTTCAACAATTATTTTGATTTTGCTACAGATGTCATTCTTCCAATTTGTTATCTGTCTCAGATTCCAGAAGAAGAGAAAAAGCTAGGTCCCAATGACCGCTTGATTCATGTTTACCATTTCACAAAAGAGAGTGCACAGAACCAAATGGTATTTGAGGATTATCAATATTTTTATTTTTATCTAGTGCAATGGTTGTTTATCGGTAGAACTTAAGTTATCAAACAAATATGAGCTTGATACCAACATATATATTTAAAATGTTATTCAATAGCAAGTCCAGAATTTTGGAGAACCCTTCTTTTTGGTCGTTCATGAAGGCGAAATTTTAGCGAATGTTAAAGTGCGGATTCAGAAGAAATTGCAGGTTCCAGACGAGGAGTATTCTAAGGTATGTTATGTTATCCTGTTTACATGAATACTACATATATTTTTCAATACAATCATGTAGCACTTGCTAAAAGCTTTCATGCTGCATAATCATTTGATCCTTTATTCTGTTAATGTTCAGTGGAAATTTGCATTTATGTCGCTGGGACGTCCAGAGTATCTTCATGACTCAGACATTGTGTCCATCCGTTTTCAGGTCATTACTTTCAGTACTAAGTCGTTTATCTTATTCATTCTCTCAAATCCTTATTAAAATTGTGGAAATGTGTGTTCTTTTTCAGAGGAGAGATGTATACAGTGCTTGGGAGCAGTACCTTGGGTTGGAACACACTGATACTACTCCTAAGAGGACGTATGCTGCAAACCAGGTATATTTCTTGCATTGCCATGGGAACGTACAATTTGACGCTTGTACAGGTTTAATAAATCAAAATTCTCTTCTGCAAAAAAAAATAAAAAAAATAAAATTGATTATCCTTGTAATATCGTATGTTTCAACGCCTTTCTTTTATTGGCATTTTGTGGTGATTGCAGAACCGCCACACCTTTGAGAAGCCTGTTAAAATATACAATTAGGAGGAATCGGGCCATGCCCCCGTCTCATATATGCCTCCTAGACCACAAAGAAATGTTAAAATTTAGAAAACATGGGACTCGGAGATGAGAATGCAAGGCAGAGTATACGAAGCTGGTTTTTCCGCTGTGAATTTGGATGGTTTGGCAGTTTTATATATATACAACATAGAGATAAATCATGTAATCCGTCATGCATATAACAAGGTTTTGTTGTAAAGCGGGTATAGTTTCTATTATCTTTGATCTCCTCTGTTTTGACATGTTATGTACACAGTAGAGGATAGAACTGTCAAAGAAACGGCTACGCTGCTTTAATTTTTTAGGGAGATTGATGGAACTTATACTTAGTATTTTCCACCAGAAAGTGAATTTCGTAATTTTTATTTTTACAGAATCCCTAGTAGAGCAGAAGCTTTCTTTTTTATCTTGTTCAGTATGGATGTTATGTTCGACTGTAAATTGACAGTTTGAGACGTCGTTAGAAACGCAAAATCACCATCGAAAATGGATTGAGTTATTGCAACCAAACATACTTATTATACAAGATGACTGAAAAGTAGAAAAATACTATTTAGTAGTATAGGTAGCGAGAGATTGGGTGATAGCATTATTTTCAAAATCCTTGTTTGCAATTTGGTAACCAGAGAATAAAAATTGAGAAAATACGTTCTTTACTTTTGAAAGGCAAAAAGCAAACGCATATAACCACAACTAAGACTATAAAGGTAATAAGAGCGCCTGTAGCTCAGTGGATAGAGCGTCTGTTTCCTAAGCAGAAAGTCGTAGGTTCGACCCCTACCTGGCGCGTTCAACAATATATATATATATTTTTTTTATCCATTTTCATTTCTCTCTGTTTTTGGCTATTTAACCATAATATTATTGTTTTATACTTTTTTTTTTTGGTCATAAAATTATTGTTTTTTATTCATTACATCACATTTAAGGTCCTCAAACATTGTTTATCGTAAATATATGTTCCTAATATTGTTTCGTGGAATTCTCATTTTCAACATTTCATTAAGCAACACTTCTCATCCTCGAATAATTTTTATCAAAATATATTTCACTTTCGCATTCTTTGTTTTCTAGAAGAATGGATGGACAAATAAGTCGTTTGATACTCTCTCAACAGATTTAGCCGAGATGTGTTAATTACTTAAAGGCTGAGAACAAAAATGCATTGATAAAAAGTTAAGAGACGTAAGTATTATAAAGAGCAAAGATTTAAAATTTTAAGTACAATTAAAATGTGAAACCAAAAGTAACAAAAACTGTGTTATTAACATATAATTAATTATTCATACATTCTCTCCTTCTTCCCGGCTTCGAGATATTGAAGAATTTTTACAGATTGTGGTTTATATGTAAAGCGATAAAATTAGGTTTTTTTCACTCTCTCTCCCCTAATTCTTTTCCTTTCTTCCTTTCTATTCACCTTATTGTGGTTGCAAATGTCAATGTCCTAAGAACGGATGCACAAAGCACAAGTATAGACACGTCAACACGTAATTTTTCAAAACATAATTCTAGAGGACGATAATTCTTTCATATTTGTATCGAGATCAATATATATGTCGACAAAACTTTAAAGAAAAGCACGGTCGATAGGACAAAAAAGGAGCCATATTTACAGTTCTAAACAAGTTAAAGCTTACTTTGTATGAACATGACAAAAGACTATCCACAGGTTAATTCACCTTTTAGAGCACAGGCAGCCCTTTGAATGGCCCTAGCAACTCTCCAGATCTCATGCCGGATGGCTGCCTGCCTTTCTTCCTCGTCTAGTCTCGTGCTTTGAGAAGTCGCGTCAATTATTCCGGGAAAGAACTCGATCTTGCTTCCGGTGTCAGCATGGGGCCCATATATCTGCATTGAACAGGAAGAACATTTAGAGTTAGCATTGACAAAGAGCCAATAAATTAATGGCCTAATTCTAACGAAGCACAACCACGATATTTCAAAACTTTCAACACGAGATACTTCTTAAATACAGAATACATATACAATTTCAAACTCAATTTTAACCACACATTTCATTAGATTTTTAACTACACATTTCATCAACTTTTATCGAAATCTACTAAAAATCTGGTTTTTAACTAAACCAGACGGGGGCTAAATTAAAGAAAACACAATTCAGCTAGGTTCAAATATAGAAGTGCGCACGTAGAACTAAAGGAGTATGCTTACAAGATGCTTGCACCATTGCCTGCCTTGAAGGCCATCCGAGTCTAAGAAGCCTCTTTCAGCAAGCATTAATCGATCATTTAACATGCGCTTCCTCAAAACCAAAGATTCATCCAGGTTTTCATTCTCTCTCAGTTTCTGCAGTTACAAAAATTAAATTAATGAGATGCATCGAATCATTTTCCATGTATCCACTATCACTTCTCATTTCCATTTTTCCTTCATCGGTGATTATTCACTTCTCTATATAAATATCGCGCAAGGCTAGTTAATCAAGTGCATATTTGGTATGTAATATTAGACCATACCAGACAGCAGTACAACAAAGAAGATTTAGCTTCTTTATTTTTACTACTGTCGACTGTCTATTCAACTTACTAAACATGCCACAACTGTGTTATGTTTTCCTTTTCTATTCTGTGAAACGAAAACTTTCAACAAGTTAACCTTGGCGTCCTCCTCGGTTTTATTAGCAGCGGCTGTGAATTCTTTGATGGCAGTAGCAATAGGATGCAACGAGATTCTCCCTTCCAACAAATTATTCAACACATTTTTATACTCCTGTAGAAAACATCAAGTAAACCACCAAAAGCGAAGAAAAAAGAGAGATGGAATGAACGTTCTGAGATTGAGTACCTTAAAACATAGATCTTTAATGGGAAACTTTGTAAGATATATTTCTATGATGCAACTATCACTATTGCGTTACGTTATTATTAGAGAAAATAACAAAGCCGTGTGCAAAGTAGAATTCGTATATGTTTAACATATAAATAGTGAAAAACAGGTGGCTATGCAAAGTAGCATGTTATTGACAGCATATTAATGACCCAAAAGATTAAGTAGAAATTGAACATTGGCATAGAAGTGTTTCCAAATGCTAGGGATTTTCACCAACTTCCAAGTGAAAATTGATTATGATTAGCATGTCAAAATCCAACAATATAATTTCCATAGTCGATTCTTGCACAATTTTCGAACAGTAACTTGTTTTAATTAAAAAATTAAAGAAACCGAGTGACAATCACAGAAAAATTCTCTACCAGCAATTCAGTAGCGTAAGAGAGGTAGTTAAAAGGTAGAACTGGATCATCAGCCAAATGAAGCGCAAGAAGTCCCCACAAGCCTGTCACTGAAGAAAATAAAGGAAAGAGTCATGAAATCTCAAGAACCCAAGACCGTACTAGAAAATCATAAATAATCAAACCTAGGTAAACAAAAAGACGAAACCACAAACGATTTCAAAGCAGGAACAAAATAAAACCAGAAGCTACCTGCTATGTGCCGCTGAAATGATGGATCGCCAAAGTTCGTCATCCAATTATAGGAGTCATAAGCTGTGTGATAGACTGGAAAGTCTGCATGAAATTGAAAATTATTTACAAAACTCATTAGCACAAAAACTCTTCGTTAATGAAAGTTACATGAAGAGCAAGGTTCATGTTAAAACTCTCTCTCTTTTAAAGTTTCGATTGCAAGTTTTTGCCAAAAAGTGATTGTGTTAAATGCATTAAAGTGGAAGAGAAGTACCGCTTCCATAATATAAATCAATAGAAGGAACCCCAGCTTGTTGCAAAAAAGGAGCAAAATCCGAATCAACTCCACTGAGTCTCTGGATCTGCTGCCCAAACAATTAAATAATAATAATCGTGCCAATATTCTTGAGGACTTAAATTTGTATTGAAATCTAATTACACTTAGTAGCATAGAACATAAGTTTAACTTCGATAGCTATGAATGGTGGATCAATGAATAACCAAAGAGACAAAATGTCATTGATTAGTTTATTGTCAAATACTGTGTGTTTTTTGTACAAAGTATTTCATTCCTTTCACTGCATAAGTTTTAGAGAATTATAGATGACATGGATACTGGTCCTATTATTTGGAATAAACTCATTGTGAAATGTCTAATTTTCCTCAGGAACTGATTATTTTATTCATTTCATGTTATCACTGCAAATTCTTTCCTTTTCAAAGACAAATCATAAATCATCGAAAAAACATGATGTTTACAAGATCCTTAAGACAGAGAAGGTCGTACATTAACATACACAACCACCCAGAGGGATGGATGCTGCATAAATATTTGATTAGCAACAAAAAGGATGTCATAAAATGAACTTACATTGATACCTTTATTGGCAGATCTCCACCGTTCGTATAAAATTACGTTGCTCAAGTCAGGATCCTTAACCTGATTAGGCACGCAAAAAAATTGCAAACATTTAAGATCACCATAGTCACCACTGCCTAGAACGCGCAAAATGAAGGTGCCATTTAAGGTTTTATTTGCTTGTTGAAGTTGCTTTATGTACCTTCTTTGTCACTTCAACAAGAAGATCGTCTAGCTGAGGAGTTGCCCTAGCGAAAAACCCAGGCCCTTGAACTGCACAATCCACATTAAGGTAGGCTACAGATTTAGAGCCAAGATTCACGAGGTTTTGCTCAACCCATTCTGTAGATCCAATCTGAAACCATGCGAAGAGAATGAGCAAGTTGATTTTAGGTTTCAAAGAAGAAGCCTATAAATTGTCGAGCCCTTTCAAAAAGCTGCAATGTATATTCGAGCGTGGAGGGAAAAAATGGACAAACAACAACTGAGAAGAATACAAGCACGGGGCATTTTCCAGAGAATGAAAAACATTTTTAATTACTGACAATTGAATCAAATGAACCTCTAAAATGTTCTTATTGCAATGTGAAACAGGAAGTTGTGTTTGGCTAAGCTTAATAAAGTAAACTCGCCTTTTTTGACAGTAAGACGTACTGTCAAAAAAAGACATTTTCTACTGAAAATCCAAAAAAATAAGTGACTGAAAAAATATCAAAGATATTTAGCAAAAAAAGTTACTTGAAATTAACTTTTTAGCTAAGCCAAAAATGCTAACTTGGATATGTGAACACCGCCTCATGACCTGTCTTCATCAATAAGTGAAGCTTAGTTCCCAAAAATGGACCGATGTTCACAAGAAACTCTTTCACATCAAAAAGTTATGCAAGCGTCGTAGTCTTATCTCCTTTTATTCAAATGCATAATGCCATCAAAGATAGAGATTATCCAATGCCGCCTCAATCTACCCTCAGATGGTGCTATAACATGAGAAAGAATATTACCTACCATCCCAAATTCTTCAGCATCCCAACTGCAAAGAACAATTGTTCTTCTCGGTTTCCACCCTAAGCGCAAAAGTCGCGCATATCGACGAGCAATGTCAAGTAGAGTAGCAGTTCCACTATTTGGGTCGACAGCACCATAAGTCCATGCATCTCTATGGTTGCCCAGAAGCACGATCCGATCCGGCTCTTCTGATCCCCTTATGACACCAAAAACATTATGGATGGTTGCCATCTTTTGCTCACCCTGAATAGAATGTAACACACAAACAACTTACACACAATTTAAACACAGACATGCCCACGTGTAAAATTGGTTAACAAGATCTCTGAAACAGCTAGATTCTTTCTCTCTGTCACACAAAAAAAAAAAAAGTCCGTTTATATTGTATCCTTAAATTACTGGCGAATCTTCCATCAGACATAGCAAAACCAAAAGGCTCAAAACTAGCACAAATTTCAGCCAGAGAGATTAGTAAAACAAGTTCTATCAATGAACACATTTCTCAAACTTCAGTCGTTTGCTAAAAAATGTTATCAGAAACAAAATTATACGATTGCCACCAGAAAACAACTAGTTACCTCAAACTTTTGTTAAACACTGTCCCTAAAGTCAATTTTGCATCAAACTCATTCCAAAACCAGCAAAGATAACAACAAATGACTGTAAACGTCCCAGGTCAAAAGCATACAAACATATATGTACATGTAATGTTTCATGTGGAGTTTTCTGGTTCTGTTTCTGTTTCTGTTCAACTTAGCACATATATAAATGCAACAAGAATTTGTACTGTGTACATAATTTCTGTGTATGCATTTATATTTAATTCATTATGCACACATGAAAAGAAACCAAACATACGTGAGCAAGAAAACATCCTTATACATCATCATCAGCTATAATTATAAACAAAAATCAACCAACTAACAATCTAACCTCGTATTCAAAGTTGAGCATGGTCGGGCCAGGCCCCACCCGTCTAATTCTACCATTTAGGCTATCCCTCCATTCATAGGGCACAATGGGCCCTTCCAATGAACTCAGTATCCTCTCAGCCACCAACTCTGCCACCGGCAGCGATGGAATTGTGGGAAACTTCTGAGTCACCCGCGGGTCACTTGGGTCCAGCTTCTCACCGCCATTAATTCCGGCCCATCCTGGAGTCAGAGGGTCCCCAAAACCCTTCATTACAGTCCCCCTTTCCACACCCCCACGAAATGAATTATTAATATCACTGAGGGGCCCACCCTCGGTGTACATAAGTACAGCCGCCACTCCGTGCGCCGCGGCATTTTCAACCACCTCGTACCTGGATAGCCCACAACCTCGGCGGACTATTCCCACGCATCCCTTAACCTCCACTCCATTCGCACTCAGCGCACGGTAGTCCTGTTCTCTCCCGTAGTTAAGGAACACCGCCTTACCGTACGCCGTGCCGGAGGGGGAGTATGCGTGGTACGGCATTACGACGCCGTTTTGAGGGACGTTAGGCTCTGACAGAGGGAGAGAAATAGTGGTGCCATTGCTAAATTGCGCGGAAACGGACGAGTGCTTCGGATAAGAAAGGAGTGTAGAGTAGTTGGCGAAACGGGTCTCTAGACCATGGGCCTCGAACTGGGCTTTGACGTACAGAGCGGTGTTGATGGCTGCAGGCGTGCCGGCGAGGTGGGGGTGGAGGGTAAGGTGGTGTAGGTAGGCGGCGATAGTATATTCACTGGAAAAGGAAAGGAATGCGTTTCTGTAGTACAGATTTTTCACGGCGGAGGCGGCGGTGGGGTGGTTCAAGTGGCTGCGAACGGTGGTGTAGACAACTATAACGGAGACCGTCAAAATGAAGAGGAGAGTGCATGAGGGCTTGGCTAAAATCGCCATTTTTGAATGAAAAAGCTTTGAAGGTGCTAGCTTGGAGATTCTGTGTGCAAATCCACAATAGGTATTACTCAAATACAACGTTTCTTCGAGAGTTTCAGGTTTTGGCCAGTAACTGTCGGACTGTGAGACTGCTCATACATATTTGAGAAAAAAGTTATAATGTCAGCTACTTTTCGACTAGCAAGATTATCATATAAAGAGTACATCTTTTAAATAGTCACATGATTAGTATATATTCAACTTTATGAAATTATTAAAGTATGTCGAGAACATCAAGATTGAGTCGTACACTTAGTCCTTTTATAACTAGCAAGTTAGACCTATAATATTTGATGAATTTTGCTATTTGTACAGAAAAAAA
>CAIGRT010007727.1:0-11773 GCA_903798405.1 Fraxinus platypoda
TAAAATTTACATATATTTATTTTCAATATTAAACAACTAACGTGCAACGCACGTTAACCATACTAGTTTTATTATAAAGTGATGATCATCTGCTTATTTAAATTTGCATATATTTAGCATCGTGTGCTTAATTGAAGGGGAATACTATTATTTACTATGGTTGCTTTAAAGTGCAATACTCTTGCTCTCATGTATGCTATCTTTTTGCTTGTATTGAAAGGGAAAAATTGAGTAAGATAAATTTGAAAAACATTAAAAAGGGGGAAGATGAGTGAGATGATATGCTTTGAATGATTAAATGATATACTTTTAATCATCTATTAATTGATATGTTTTAAATGGATGATGATTGATTTGTAAAAGATATGGGGAATATATGGATTATGTGCAAAATTTAAAATTTATATTATTTATCAATTGTTCAATAGTATTTTGCAAATCATCTTTTTGGTTATAATAAAAATGGAGAAATTGTTGACCTATGAATGGTTAAAATCTTAAAATTTTGATTATAACAAACAAGTTAATCTTATTTACTAGAGTAATACTATTTAGCCCCACTTGGGTTACAACCCCAATTTAGGTGGCGTTAATGTGGCCCATCATTTAGAGTCACCTAGACTGGGGTTACAATCCCAGTGGAGCTACATAGCATTACTCTATTTACTAACAAGTTGAATTTAAGTAATTATAGTTTTTCAAAACATACTATGAAAAATTGATCGATGGTCGTCAAAAGATGAAATCTATCATCTCAAGTTGGACTTATGAAGCTGATCAAGATCTAAGTCACACATTCAAGAACTTAAGAGCCAAACTTCAGAGCAAGATCAAGAACTTGATTTCTTAGATAAAGTATAAATGTACTAACATTTTGATATTTGGTAATGAATGAACAACCTCAAAATCCTTCTATGCATTAAAAATAATTTTATGTATTAAAAGTCATTATAATGCAATGATTTGATCAAATATAAAAATGACATTTAAAAATGATATTTGGACTTGAAACATTTCTTATCTTGAAAAGTTAGTTAAAAATATTTTCCAAAAGTTCATGCCTTTCAAAATCTTTGAATCGGAACAAATGAGGTCAAAACTTAAAAAGATTGAAACTGCCCAGCGGTTGACCGACCGAAAGAGGCGGTCGACCGGAAGTTTCCAATGATATAAAATTTGACTGTTTTGATATCTGATTTTTATTGTACAAACGGCTATATTGGTCATCCGAACAAAAAAGTCAACAGACGAGTCATTTGAACTCACAAATTTTTTGATGTTTTGAATTCAATAAATACCTCTTCTTTTTGCATTAATTACAACATTCTTAGAAAGTATCAAAGTGAGAGATCTTTTGAGATATTTCTTTAAATTTACATTTACATTTGCATTCATTTCATTTATTTCTTCATATGAAAAACTTTGATTGATTCAAACTCTTTAATTATCATCTTCATCAAAGTTATTCGTATATTTTTTTGTACCTAACTTATTTCTATTACTCATAAAAGAGAGGCATATTTTGAAGAATATCTTTGAACTTACATTGCATATATTTCTTCTACTTTTTCATATTAAAAACTTTGATTGATTGAAACAAACTTGTAAAATCATCATATTTATCAAATTTTATCATCTCTTTCTTGGTATTTAATTTATTACAATCATTCATTAAAAGCGATGTATATTTTGAGAAAAATTTTGAACTTATATTGCATTTATTTTTTCTTCATCTTCTCGTTGAAAAACTTTTATTGATTAAATCAATTTTTAAATTATTATATACATCAAAGTTTTCATTTAACACCGAGCTATCATTTATTACTATTCATTGAAGTGTTTGTCTCTCTTAGTACTTAATTCATTTGTATCATTTATTAAGAGATAGTTTTTCAATGTAAAATTATATAATCTAAATTTGTGGGTCGCATTGAGATCCCGTGAAAGCTCAATAGCATAAAGATCGGTGCTCCTTTTTATTCTGAACCTTCGATTAGTTAGTACATTTGTCCAATGGTAATTTTGTCCAAATATTCATTAGCATGTTTTGAAATGATAGACAAATATTTATCGAAATTTTGTATTCATTATTTTTAGAGGGACAAAAAAGTTTTTTTATGCTCTCTTAACGAATTTTTTTTGGAAGGAAACCGTTATCAAGGACTATGTATTAACTAATTAAAGATTGATGATAAGTACACGATGTAAAATTTGAGGATATAATTAAAATGTAGTGCATAAAATAAAATTTATGGTGTTGACATTACATTTTTGTAAAGTTAATTAATCTCTAGATTTCGAAAGTACTCTATTACCCTTTCAGTAATTCAGTCTTCTAAAGTATCTTTCTATTACCTTTTAAACAAAATATATAGCCAATTTAGACAGATCGTACAGTAGTAGTCTTTACTGCAGTGTTTGGTTACATTCTCACCATATTTTAATTACCAAAATATCATTAGCCCCTCGGTAAAAATTAAAATATAGATTTTAATATAAGTCAAAATCAATAATTAATTTTAATCACATATTTTACGAGATCTATAACTTTTTAACCACGTATTTCATTAGTCATCAAGAAAAAAGATTTCATAATTAGTGGAAGAATGATATGGAAAAAAAATTAAAGACGTAAATGTTTTGTCACGTGATTAGCAAATTCCTTGCACGTGGCTCGACAAAATTGTTAATAGCTGAGAATATGACATATATTTACAGAAAAAGTTTACTAATATTATTATCATATACAAATATAATTGCAACATCATACCCGATGTCATTGCCTATTGTTTGTGCTTGTCGACCCATGTGAGGGGAAGCTACCTTGAGAGCTCGTGAGACTCGAAGGCTGCGCAGGCGACAATGAATAAAAGTTTATAGAGTTGTAATATAGTGCCCATTTGACCCTCTTTAATTTAATTTATGTTTTGTTACAGGATAATTTTTAATTACACATCCGCACTATAAAATACTCTATACGTAGACCAAAAATCTTTCTTTATTTTTTAACCACACATTCTCGTAAAAATCACTATTCAAATGTTTATTTTTATTTATTTATTTTTATTTTTACCAAAATGATTGTCAAAATGGCTCAAAATAGCGAAGGGTAATTAGCTAATTACATTAAACTCTCATTTGTTTCTCATTTTTCATCCATAAAAATGAAAAATATGACCGTTATCCATCACATCAAACCATCATTTTTGAATTTCTATCTCTTGTGTGGAGCTCAATAACGACTATATTTTTCATTTTCATTCTACAATAATGAGAATCAAACGGCCCTAACACAGTTGTAATGAAGGTCCTCAAATTTGATCATTTCTACTCTTATTTCCTCAATTTTTTAATTACAACTAAAGTGGTATAAATAACAAAAAATTGGGAGTACTATTTTCTCCCCTCCAAATTCACCCATTCGTCCGTCTCCTTCCCACTGAAAATTCTCGTCCAATTACCTGAGAACCCTAATTGCCATGAGAGAATCTCGCAGGTTCTCTGTCCATCTCGCTCTCGGAGGCGGCGCAGGTACAACAATATATACGCAGGTTATGCATATTTGTGCGTGTTCATTTTACACAAACATGTTTATAATCATGCGCAAACTCAATCGCAATTGCACTTGTATCTTGAATCAGTGACCAATATTGATCTGAGAGCACTATCTCTTGTGTGGTTTTTATCAATTCCAGTTCCTTTGATGATTTATTACAAGCAATATTTCTGAACATGTCCATTTCTCCATTTGGATGCAGTTGCTGATGTTTTATTGTGGAAGAAATGGCGTGGGAGTGTTTCCCTGCTCGTGGGTTCAACAGCCCTATGGTTCCTATTTGAAATAGCGGGCTATAATATCTTATCGTTTATATCAAATGTCCTATTGTTACTGGTTGCAATCTTGTTCTTCTGGTCTAAATCTGCATCACTTCTCAATAGGTACACATGCATACACAAATTCGCACGTGTATACTGATTTTCATTTTAAAGTATCTAGTTACTACTTTCTGAATACTTCTTTGGTTTATTTTCTACTATTTTTAGACGCCTTTGATTGCGAACATGGAATTTGCATGGAAAAAAAAAAATCCTTGACAATTCAATTGCCTAGAACTTATTTGTATGGAAATCATTAATTAAATGTGTTTGATTGATTTGATTTTTAACCAAGAAAATATTATACTTGTCAATTTTTATTGGTGGGTAGACGAGAGAGAAATAGAGAGTGAATTATCTGAAAAATAAAAATCACTTTTAGATGTTTTCCTTATTTTTGTGAAAAATATGGTCACATGATCAAAAGTTGGATAATATTTTTCATGGAAAAAATTGTCAATCAAACATCCAAAATGTAGGAATTTGAGTGGAAAAATGACATTTTTCATAGAAAATAAAGCTAATCAAAAGCACTCTAAGGCTATGTTTGATTGCAACGCATTCCATGGAAATGTCACATCCGAGAAAAACGAATTTCACTTTGTCCGTTTGATTGCAACGTGAAAATGGAAACCGAATTCTAAGGTACAACCACTTTAAGCTGTTTTTTCTTTGTTTTTATGGAAAACGAATTCCTATGAATTTGGCGAGTTTTTATTTTCCAACTAACATGGAATTGGAATTTCTTTTCACTTTTGCCTATCAAACGGACCCTAATCGTATTTGGCTAAGAAGTATTTCAATATTATGATTGGCCAAAATCACATGATGATTTCTTAATTGTTACCCCATGAATCTGTTGTGTGTGTCTGCCCTTGGCTCGTACTCTGGATTTTTATTTTTGAGAGGGTGTCATATAGAAGAGGTTTAGTCAATGTGTCATAATCTGTGGTTATCGGATGTATTTTAAGCATTTAATGAATGAATTGTCATTTGTGTGAGTATAGACCTTTGCCGCCTCTCCCTAATCTGGAGATTTCAGAAGAAATTGCTATCAAGACTGCTGATGAGATGCGAGTCTGGGTAAATTATTCATTGTCAATTGCGCGTGACATTGCAATTGGTGGAAACTTGAGACTCTTTATTCAGGTGTGGTACATGTAATAATCTTTCTGCTGAATTAGATTCTGGTTTCTCAATCTTAACTATGATACGAATGATCGTTGGGTATTTTTCATTCTACATGCGTTTTGCTACATAGGTTGCCTTGGGTTCATGGTTTATTTCCTGCATCGGCGGTTTCTTCAACTTCCTTACCCTTCTCTACATTGGTGAGGCTTTTCTGAATTCTCTGGATTCTCTATGTTCTGTGTCGTTAATATTAGTAATGTGGTTTTTCCCATCATTTTTATCTCAGGCATTCTTCTTATTTTAACACTTCCTCTAGTGTACGACAAGTACCAAAATCAAATTGATGACAAGCTGTCTGTAGCACACAACATCATTCAGACACAATACCGTAAAATCGATGACAGGATATTGAGAAAAATATCAACGCCTTCAGACAAGGACAAAAAGATCCAGTAGACTCACTGTAACCTCTCTCTCTCTCTCTCTCTCTCTCTCTCTGTGTGTCAGTGTGTGTGTGTGTGCGCATACTTGGGTTTTAGATGATTGATTCATGGTGTAAGTGAGAGAATTCTCCTCACACGTTTTTTCAATCAAGATTTAGAGTATGAGAGCGTTGGTATTTGATAATTCAAGTTATTTGAACACCCTTTTATATATATGTAATATATTTATTTTTTAAGTAAAATATATATTTTCTGATAAGATATAACAAGAAGCATGCAGATTGCAGATTAAGCGTTAATGTCATAACACGAGTGCAAATTTGGTATATATAATTAAAAGCTGACATAGAGTTTGTGGTGCTTCAATGGTTAACTGTATGGACATGGCATTGTATTGAATGTCTTGGGTGACCTGGCGATAGTTGTGTTGTACAGCTGGGTTGAGGTCTTGATTTAGTGTGTTCAACCTCATCTTTTGTTTCATTGTGGCGTGTTACAATTGAATGTCAAATGAAATCATCAACAGAGTTTGAAATTTCACTAAACAAATTCACGAATTATGTGAGAATTGGCCCTAAACAGCCAAGTTGTATTTTTGGAGGACATGTGGCCCTGGGCTCAAATCTTGGCATCTTGTGTGTGTGTGCATGCACTTCACATTGTGATGAGTTTGTCATCGCTGCTCAGCAATATGCTTATGTGCATGGCACAGTTTTTAGTGCTTTTGATGTAAATTTTCGTGAATAATTTTTCTTCGCAAAACATATTTTGAAGAAGTGATTGCGTACTAAATGTGGTTCCATCCCTTGTTTATGAAATTTCATGTCTAACAAAAAAGATTCATGCAAAAATATCCAGCAATTGTTATCTGTAGCTTTGAAAGATCGCTGTGTGTGTGTGTTCTAAAAATTAGTCGAGAAGTCGTGTTGAATTTTTGATTGCGTGTTTAGATGGAATTCTTTGGTGTAACCTGAGTACGTTTCAATTGCCAGTATAGATAGAAAGTTTGTTATTTTGGACTTCAATTAAAATTTTGAGGCATAAAACTAATCAACATAATGTCACTGTACATTATCAAATTATCTTTGGTAAGCAACATATTAGGATGGTGGCCAATTTAATTGCTCATTATTTTGTAAGAAATGATGAAATAGCACCTGTAAGGGCTATAATGGCTGTTATTCATGCCAAGTGTCCTTCACTGGAAATATATATTACTCATTTGTTACTGTTGTAAAATTCATTTGTTTTTTGTTGGATTTAGTTGGGTGACCACTTCTGCAGTTTCTCAAAGTTGGGTTTATTGCTAACCTTTGTCAAATTTTAGGGTGATATTTGCTAATAGAACTTGCCCCTTCAAGTTTCCTTCTTAACCACGTTCCTAGATACCTAAAATAATCACTCTTTGGGACAATATGATGGAAACATATAAAAGAAATTTCTAGTTTCGATCCTTTGCTGGATAGGTTATAATATTTTGCTGAAATCCTGCAAATGTTTCATGTTGTTTAGTTTTAGTAACAATAGTTTCTGTTGATTCTATTTCTACTGGAAATTTCTTGTTCATGTAATCGTTCGAATTAACTTAAAATTAAATCCCAAAATCCCAATACTAGAAAAGTTGTATGCTTTTGCAAAACATTGGTTCTTTTTAGCCCAGTGCATTTTTTCATGACTTTTTTATTGCTTCCCAACCAAAGTCACCCCTTTTCAACTCCGTCTTTTAATATGACTCTCTCCTTGCTTGAATGAACTAGTGTTCAAATCTTTGCATTTTCATTTTTTGCTTCTACTTTTTATGTAATGCCTTGTGACACCGACAGAAAATATTGGATAAAATTGGCATTGTGTTTATAGACTGAGAGAGTGGGAGTTATGAAAGACGTAATGAAAAGGAAATGAAGGTGCCTTCTCCTGTTAACCAATTGGAAGAATACATGAATCTGAGTTTTTGTTTCATTGGTTTCATTTGTATCGTGTCTATTTGATGAACCGCTTTCTCATTTTTCAGTCTTTTAACATCATATTATTTGCAGGTTGGTTAACATCTACATCACAGCATCAGCCTGTCACTTGGGAAACCGCTAACCTTACATTTCATTATAGTGGCACATTTAGTTAGTTTTGGTAATTTCTAGTCAATATGGCTCTTTGTATAGTTTACACCTCTTACTGGATGTAAAGTTAAATCTCGTGGCAATAATGATTTCCATTAGGAACTTGAAAGTTGGTGAGACTGGGACAAGTATTGTGCTTATTTGGAAGCATCTCTTAGTGGAGTTCACAAGTCTATATGGATGATTTCATATCTGGCTATGCACAAGTTGATTTGTTATGGCGTGTACTGTTGTATTGCTTTGTAGTGAAAATGGCCATTTATGTTTCTTCATACAGAGGACATTAATGTATTTGCCTTCATGGTTCGGAGTACACTGCATAAGATTACATAACGTGAGTTCTAATTATGAAAATTGGGATAATCTGTCTCGAGTCAAGTATAGTGTTTTTCAAGTCTTGCATAGTTTTGACAAATAACTATATAAAAAAGGGCATGCTAGTTCAAATTAAAAGGTTTTGGCCTAAGAATGAGTATTTGCTTGTAATAGAGGAAGATGGTTTATTCATCTCTAGATACACTTGCATATGAGCTGCTGTGTATGTCTTATTTACATTATTGGGGGAAATGACTGTTGAAAAGCCTTCAAGACATGCTCAGTGTGCTGGAATTGTTATTGGAAATTGTTTGGGGATTTTGAGACCAGTTAATGCTATTCATTATCGGTGGTGAGCTTCACTAGTCTAGGTGGCAGTGAGTTCCTGATTTATTGTCCAATGTGTATCGCAATTCGCAACTTTATTGGACATGAAAATTACTACAACTTAGACTTTGATCACCATTAATGATGAATAACATTATTCATTCCTTTAATTGTGACGGACATGGTGCTTGGTGAATCAATTGAAATATTACTCTTATCATATTTTCATTGTCAGAAATTTTACACCAACACATCGAACTTGTAACGAACTAGCTTTGATTTGGTCGATGGATTTTCGAGCACGTTCTCGTTTAACTTCATAGGAGTTCAGAAACTTGTTGATTTCACTAATTACTTATATCCAATAAAGAAAATTCTTTTACCTCTTCATAATGTTGGGCTCACCAAATTCCTTGAATTTTCTAATTCAATAATCGTGGAAGTGAATAGTTACATATTATAGTTAATAACATAATTATAATTACAAATTAAGAAAATGCCTTATTTTATTTATTTATTGTATTTAGAATAATTACAAACGCAAAATGGCCTTATTATGTTTAGGCTCGTGAGACTTGAAACTGGATTTTATCCTCCCTTCATGTTTAGCTTATTTTAAAATATGTAAATGAATTCCTCAATTCCTTAATTTCCCTCCCCTCGGCTTCTATTTGAGATGGTAAAGAAAATAGGGAAAATTGTAGCTGCGGTTTCTAACCTTTTTAATTTTTGCCGACTTTACTCTAACCTTCATTTGTGCAAGCGAAAGTCTCTAACCTTTCATAAATATACAGCTGGAGTCCAAATGGATATAAAATATTCATTTGACCATTAATTGACCAAGAAAGTCAAATTTTGATTTATTTTGACCAAATTTGAAAGGGCAAAATGGTACTTTTGCGATTTTTCAGATAAAATAAGTTAAAAAAACTAAATTAAAAAACCCACTTAAAATAAATATATAAACCCACCCCCACAAACCCCCCAAATGGAAACAGTATAACAATCCTTCTTCCCTGACAAGACCTTACTAGAAACCACAACCGCTGCCACCTTTGGCCCACACCGCCACAATAACACCAACTCACCATCATCACCTTCCAGTCCACTGTACATTCGAAAATCAAACCAAGAAAACTCACCCTTATGCTCAAAAATTATTCCAAGAAAAATAACTGCCCACGCCCACCACTAAAAACAACAATCAAATTCATCTCTACCAACATGCCGCCACACTGATTTTTCATTTGGAACGTCTTCAGCAGTCGCAGATAACCACCGCCACCAACTATCAATTAACGAGGAGAAAGGTAGACATACAGTCAATGCAGTTGGTACACAGAACATCTACTCCAAGTAACAAGAACCCAGATCCAAAAATAACCACCTAGACCAACACATCTCCAGACAACACTGTCTCCATTACCTCTCCATACGAATTAAACTCGGTTCTTGAACTCTACAGAAGTCTTCTTCTTCTTCTTTCTTCAATTGTATAGTATGATTTTGGGGATTTTTTTTCCAGCGTAGTGCTTGTTAATGACACTATTGAATAGTAGAAGGATAATATTTAAATTTTTGAATATTTGAAGGATGAGGTCGTGTCACTTTTTTGTCACTTTATTAAATTGATTTCAATATTTTAATTGGTGTTTTGTCACTTTTTTTGAATTCGTTACTGTTTTTTTGTTTAATATTTTTAATGACAAAGATCACTTCTAATAAAAGTAACATTGTATGTCACTCTTTAATAAAAAAAAAAGTAACACTTAACTTTGAAAAGTGATATCGTGTGACAATTTATTTTACACGGTATTTTTTTACTTCCAAAATATTTTTCATATGATTTTTCAAAAGATTCCTAATTTTAGGGATATTTTTGTAAGTTGCCCAAATTTATTTACAAAAAATTTACATCAAACATTCCCTAAATTATTTCCATGTGATATTTTCTTGTAGAGCCCAATTAAAAGCCAGTCTTCAAGGACTATCTTTAGACTTATTGATATATGCGAGGGGATTAGAGGGGACAGGCGTGCGGCACCGGCACTGGGAGTTTTTTCCATGATCGATTTTTGGCAGTATTGTTTACGAGGGGTTGAAAAAATTTGTGCTTACTAATTTTTTTGGACAGTTAAATTAACCAAAATCGATTTAGTATAATTTTTGACATTATTCTCAATTCACCAAATCGTAATTTAATCTTTTATAAAATAATTATTTACCACCCGTATATTTTGTTCAAAACTAGCTTAAAAATAAGAATACATCAATTAAAAGAATTACTTACAAGATAAAAATCACTTTTGTGTAAAAAATTGTTTATAAAGTAAAAATATTACTAATAAGATAAAAAACTACTAATAAGTAAAAAATTCAATTATGTTTAAAAGTTAAAATCACTTATGAGAAAAAAATCATACAAAAATTATAAATAAAAAATTTCACTTATTCTCTTAAAAAACTTTCAAAATTAATGAATAATAAATTCACAAATATAGATTATACTATTTTAAAAATTGCTAATAAAATCATTCAATCGGATCAAAAACTTGAAAGCCACTTTGAAAAAACGCTTGTAACCGCGGTCCAAAACCCCTAAACTGGAGAGCAAAATTGTGAACTGTGAAATTGTGAAAGAGGGGAAAAAGGGAGACGTGTTGGGTTGCACTGACTTCATTACCGAACTTGGAAGGTAGTGTCGGGTTTATTTGTTTGTGTTTTGTGTTAATTTCAACTCAACTCCTTAGAATTTATTAATTTTTTTTTTTTCAAAATGTTGCTTCTTGATGATAATCTTCCTCTAACAACGATTTTCTCGACAACATCTCGCTTGAGTTTTTTATGCGGCGCGCCCCAAAGTGTAATCTGTGAAATGCCCAGTCCAAAATCTGCCTCTGCGGATATTATTAATTGAGGTTTGATAAATTAGATTGTTGTCCTATTTTAATCTTCTGGTGATTCGTAAGTAATATTGTCTCTTGGAATATGTAAGAGGAAATATTGGTAGTTTTTTTGTCTAAAAAATAAAAAATCGAAGGACAAAGCTGTGGTTGAATTTCTAAATATTGCCGGAAAGTATAATTTTAATCTGGGATTTCTTAATGTTACAGTGCTGAATCTGGAACCCCAGAGATTTGAATTCAAACTGAACTGCTATAATTCCTATTTTTATGGTTTAAAACTACAACCAAATAAGTCTCGTTCTTAATAAACTTGTGGTTGGTTTGATGACTTTATTTTCTTTTCTCGGCTCAGTTTATTGCTATTGCTATATCTATCTGAAATAGTTTTGTACGAATTATACTCGAATTATTCCTCAAGGACCTAATTGATCATCTTACATAGTTTTAGGTCCTCCTTTGTAATAAGAATAGTTTGGTTAGTTCGTTTTTCATTTTTCCCTCTTTTCTTTCTTCTATAAATTGACTCCATTGCTGTAGATTTTCTATTACGACTGAAATACAATCAAATTGTTGATTCCATTTGTTTGAACATGGTACTCAGCTTCTGCAGAACTTCGCGAAACTGTCTGTGAGATTCAATGGATCACATATCTTCTTC